>JAGGCT020001148.1:0-25000 GCA_017654935.2 Phymorhynchus buccinoides
GCAAACGAACGCTAGCCCTTGTGAAACGTCCCCCTTGTGCGCAGGATAGTTTTTTCTTAGACCGATGGTCTGGCTTTTTGCCGAGTCTGTCTTGCTCATTAAGATGCCACTCGGTAAACTGCAGTATCAGTTCACGTAAGCGAATCTTGTATATCCAGGATAGTGCATAGTTAACTAGAAAGCACCCATGCTGTGCATATCTCTACCATGGAGACACACAGACAAACCAGCAGAAAACAAAAACGTGTCATCCTCGGCGGAGATACGATAGTGATAATACCCCTTTTTGGATCATCTTGCCAAAATATGGGGGGTTTTTCGTAATTGTTTTTGGAACAAAACTTTGAATAATCCAGGTGACTTCACTTTGGTCTCTAGTAGGCTACCACTTCATAATATTTTTTCAATCTTGTTTTAAAATTGAACTTTGTAGAACACCAGAGACAATATATCAACCTGTAGGCTATCCATAATTCAGAACTGTACTTTTTCTTAAAACATACAGTAAACCTTTCTTGGATAGAGCGTAGATTTAATTGCTAATTTTCAATTTTATACTACATCAATAACGGGGTCGACTCACATGTGCAACCGCAGTCGTACAACCGTGACATTTGTGAGGCATGATTCTCGTGAAATATCATTGCCTAAATGAATCTGATGAAACCATACTACTTTCGTTCACTATTATTTCTAGCCCCCAGCCCCGCAAACACGAATCTGATGAAATATCTGTATTAATGTTGTATCAGACATTATAATAATGATATTCGTGTATCAGGGTCTACAATGAACAAAGAAGGCTTTCGTCGGATTCATTTAGACAGTAGTATTTTATCAGAATCATGCCTCACAGATGTCGTCGAGTCACAGTTGGATAGTCGCAAGGCTGAAATGACACGAAATTCAGTGTTTAACATCCTCTCGACCCGAAGTACTCAATAGCCTCGTTTTCGTTCACTCATTACCTATGCGCATATCCTCCAATAATGGTGAATTATGGGACATTGTGAAATCGCACATGTGAGTCGATGATACTAACGTAGCTGTGACAGGGGTAGGCGGTGAAGGGACATTCTGAGGTGATGGACTCTATGAACACCTCGTGAGCCCGCCCGTGACTACACGCCACTGCGTCCCCGAAACCTGCACACACACGCACGTACGCACGCACGCATACACACACGCACATACACACACACACACACACGCACGCGCGCGCGCGCGCACACACACACACACGCACGCACATACACACACACACAGAGCCATGAAGATCAACGTATTGTTTGCTGCAGAGATTACACAACCAAGATAACTTTGAGCGACATGCAGGCCCACGTTTCGGCGCATTATAGAAAGGGAAGCAACCTCTATTTGCTCGTTGATGACAGACAACCACCAAATATAAGTTAGTTCCCTTGAATTGAGAAGCGGGTGCGTGCACTCTGGCAAACCTGAAAACAAACTCTTCTGGTTTCCTATGGATAATAACTCTTCTGGCTTATTATGGTTCTCTTGACCAAATAGAAGGCATGATCTAATTTGTCACTCGCGCGTGACAGAGAGAGAGAGAGAGAGAGAGAGAGAGAGAGAGAGAGAGAGAGAGAACTTTGAAAACTTTAACTTTATTTTTCAAGGATAAAGATTTTAGGCAACGCCTATTCTTCCAATCTGTCCTTGGTACACACACGAACATAGAATACAAACATGGCAAGGCATAAGAACATGGCAAGGCATGATATTACACATACAGATTTGAACATAAAGGTAGCACCTTGGTACATTATTATACGAACATAGAAAACAAACATGGCAAGGCAAATATTACACAACATATTTGAACATAAAGGCAGCAAAGCAGGTGATAATTATTATGATACAGATAGGTTGAAATATGGATTTATAAAATTACATACGCACTTGTATAATTGTTAATACTCGTGCGGGCATACATCATGCGTGTAACCATACACGCACACACCTGCACGTGCGCGCACACGCAAGCATACATGCACATACGCACAGATATGTTGAAGCACGTATAAAAGAACTATTCTTTATAGAACAGGGCAAACAAATGCAGCCTATGGTATGAAACCGGTAACAATTAGCAATAAAATGCGGACAATTTTAAACATTGATTTTAGCATATATGAGGCACATTGTTGGAGAATAGTAAACAAATAAAATGATGTGAATACATGACACCGTAATTAGCAATATAGCGTATCGGGATACATGGGGGGGGGGGGGGGAGAGAGAGAGAGAGAGAGAGAGAGAGAGAGAGAGAGAGAGAGAGAGAGAGAGAGAGAGAGAGAGAGAGAGAGAGAGACACACACACACACACAGAGAGAGATAGTCTGTGCCCAAAACAAACAGAAAGGGGGTAACTTGGGTAGGCCACTATGGGATAAATATATTACACGAAACATTAACGCTTTATGCATATGAAATCAGTGTGGTCATTTACGAACATCGACAGAATGCACAGTTTGTGAGAAGACCCCGTCTTGAAAATCCGATTAACATCCTCCGGCCCGGAACAGGCACATTTGGGACATAATAGATATAAAGATCCTGGGACGATCCTGTAGGTACTGTAATACTAGGAAAGTCTTGAGTTTTTAATCGATAAAGACATTGATATTATATCTTCAGGAACTTTGTTTTTAAAAGGGCTTTGACAAAGGGACGTAAATCTCTTCTTCGGTCACGTGACTGCCTAATCCAATATGGCCGCATGCTTTGCCCTTGTGCACTCACCTAACTTGTGGCGGTACCATAGCCGACGAGGTTTAACCGAGGCGTGGTTACCGCTACACCTATCTGTATTGTTAAAAAATCGGGATTAACTGGTGTTGCACTGCCTCCGGGCATTGCCTCCAGTATTGTTCCCACCATCTTTGTATCTACAAATGTCCCATATGTGTCTGTTCCGGACCGAGAGGACGTTAAACACCATTTTTCATTCATTGTGCACTCGCCTTTACTGAAGACGTCCAGGAGAGCGGAGAAGCCGTCACGACAGCCGGGCTGAGTCTTGCCCCCGTTGATGTAGAAGTCGATGTGGCCGATCTGCCGGTAGAGTCCGGCCCCTCCAGAGTCCAGGGGCTTGGCGTTGCTGTGCACCACGTCCACGAATTGGGCGTCAGACTGGTCCAGGTCCAACGACTGGCTGAAGTGGTCGAAGAGAGGTCCCGCTGGATCTAGAGCTATAGTGGGAAAGAAAGGAAAGGAATGGAATGTATTGTGGAAGAGAGAGAGAGAGAGAGAGAGAGAGAGAGAGAGAGAGAGAGAGAGAGAGAGAGAGAGAGAGAGAGAGAGAGAGAGAGAGAGAGAGAGAGAGAGAGAGAGAGAGAGAGAGAGAGAGAGAGAATGCGAATATTCATTCAGCTAAGGCCTGGGTCACTCACTGAAGGTGTCAAGTAATACAAAGAGAGAGAGAGAGAGAGAGAGAGAGAGAGAGAGAGAGAGAGAGAGAGAGAGAGAGAGAGAGAGAGAGAGAGAGAGAGAGAGAGAGAGAGAGAGAGAGGGGGGGTATTTTGGTGGGTAGACAGCCAGACAACCGGCCAGACAAGGACCGTTCAGCGGTACCCAGCATGATGCCAGCCCAACCACTGCCTACCCCCGGGTGTGATGGATTGGTGCTCTGCCAGAAGGCCTTGGTAGAATGGGCCTGTATGATGTCAGGGTGGAGGGCATTTCATTCTCGGATGGTGTGGGGAAAGAAGGAGGACCTGCGCTGCTGGATGCGGCAGGGAATCCAGGGTCGAGTTTCACTAGATAACGGTCGCCGAGCGAATAACGCTTACGCCAAACGGGGCCCAAGAAACACTTTAGAAAGCGTTTGCGGAAGAATATTGAAGCTCTTGTCTGATTGGTCAAAATTTTTTTTAATTATTTTAACCAAACCTTAATGGACCAATCAAAAACAAGAAATGTATTCACCCCATGCTAGTCACGTGACATTTCCCATGATCCTTCAAATAGTTCGTGGCTTGCTACCTCGATTACAGCCACAAAACGTTTTTGGCGAACGTCGGCGAAAGAGGTGTTTCTTAGTACCGTTTTTGCCGATTTGCGCTCACGCTACGTAACGTTAGCCCTTGTGAAACGGCCCCCTGCAGTACTGTTATAAATACAAAATAAAAGCTGCGTCATACTTATAATGCCTGACTTTATTTATTTTGCTTACTTTATTTCACTACGTTGTCCACATAATTATGTATTACGTTTACCAGTAATTCGGTACAGCTTTCCCTCCAAATCATGCCCCGTGTAGCCGCTGGTGTGAGCGCCCAGGCTGTGACCAATCAGATGAGTCCTTGGCAGCAGAAGCCCTGCCCCCTTCATCAGTTTCTGCAGAAGTAGGCGGAGCTGCCGTCCCACTAATCGCGTATTGGCTACAGCATTGGGGTACATGGGCATGCGCGCTCCCTCCTCCCAATGCACCACGATCACGTTAGCGTCTTCCTGAAATCACATTCGCATAGTGAAGACGGGGTAAAAAGCCCATGGGCGGGTAAGAAGCCCATGCCAATTATCTCATGAAATGAAGCAACTTTCATGTTATTGCCTTTCTTACCATACATAAAGCTGTATTTTAGGAACATTTTTAGCTAATAACCTTTTTGGAATACTAACCCTAACCCTAACCCTAGCCCTACCCCTACCCACCACGCTATAAGACGGAAAAACGCAACGAACCACAACTGTGACAAATCGCGGTGTACTGCAGTACATAGTGGGGGGTAGGGTTAGGTTTAGGGCTAGGGTTAGGGTTAGGGTTAGGGTTAGTATTCCAAAAAGGTTATTAGCTGAATATGTTCCTAAAATACAGCTTTATGTATGGTAAGAAAGGCAAAAACGGAAAAATAGAATTAACCGAGAAATGCAGGGGGGGGGGGGGGGGGGGGGGGGGGGGGGGGGGGGCACATCTTTACCTTTGCCGAAAGTGCTTTATTTCATGAGATAATTGGCATGGGCTTGCTTTGCCCAATTTATGAAATGGACAATGCATATCACAACTATGTCCATTGTAGGTTGATACGTATGTGTCTGGTATTCAGTTTCCTCAAATCTAAGCACTGAAACAGTTTTGGGCCCATTAGAGAACAGCTGTATTTATTGTAAGTTGCTCGTAAACTATCCTGCTTCTCTTGTGCTTGTCCAACTTGTTCAAAGGAGAGGAGGGGGGAGGGGGGGGGGTATATATATTTTTGACACAAAGACAGTGTGCTTTCCCCCCGAAAAACATCAACATTTATTACACACATTAAGCTTTTGTTTGACTGCCTCTGTCTCTTCGTATGCCTATCTATTTGTCTATCTGACTCTCTCTCTCTCTCTCTTTCTCACACACACACACACACACACACACACACAATGTAAAATACATATGCACATGATGATCTCTTTCTTGCACGCACGCATAAGATACACAAGCACTGGACGTGCTCCTATATTTGTGTTTCTTATAAGTGTGTGAGTATACAAAGGAGTGATCGAGAGAGAAAGGAAAATAAAACATTTAAACCAGAGAAAGAGAAAGGCGCACATATGTAGGTGAAGACGGGGTAAAAAGCCCATGGGTGGGTAAGAAGCCCATGCCAATTACCTCATGAAATAAAGCAAATTTCAGTCACATTTTGCCCATGAGACGAGTGTTAATGTTTAGCATTCGTCTCATGGGCAAATTTGACTGAAACTTTCTTTATTTCATGATAATTGGCATGGGCTTCTTACCCGCCCATGGGCTTTTAACCCCGTCTTCACCTACATATAATTATGCACAGGATGATCTCTTTCTTGCACGCTCACATAAGATACACAAGCACTGGACGTGCTCCTATGTTTGTGTATCTTATAGTGTGTGAGCATACACAGGAGAGATCGAGAGAGAAAGAGAAGGACAGACTGACACAGAGATAAGAAGATTATGCACCAGCTGAAGAAATGCGTCCTTCATTTTCTGCACCCAGATTTCGAAGCCGGAGTTTGTGAAACCGTGAACTATGACCCGGGTCATGTGACTGGCATTGAAGTAACTCTCCGGTAAGGGAGTGTCTGTTTCGTAGGGCAATGTCTGCAAAAATAACGCGAGAATAGGAAAGTATTACGAAAAAGACACAACAAAAAACAACCCAACGTCCAACTTCATTGATGATGATGATGATGATGATGATGATAAAGGCAATGTCCGCAAAATAATGTGAAAATGATCCGACTTAGCTAAATCCTTTCACCGCGGCGGTCAAGTGGGTCGGAACCTAGAGGTATTTTATTTAGTTATTAACCCTTTCGCCGCCAGCCATTTTTCAGCTAAAAAATACCTTTAAACTTGACTGGGTAGAGAAAATAAAATATCTGCAATATTGCGAATTCTTTCTCGGACATATATAACAATAGGCCTATCCTTACCTCCCAAAATTAAGAAAATAGGGTCTTTGGATAACAGGTCATGATTTTTTATGTCATTTAGTGACGTGGGTGTTAAACCATTGTGGTGCTAAAATGCGACATTGGCGGTGAAAGGGTTAAGAAGATTTACATAGCGCACCTTTAACCCTTTCGCCGCCAATGTTTCATTTTTGCACCACAATGATTTAACAACCATGTCATAAAAACTATTGAAATCAGGGTCTGTTATTCAATGATATTGTGTTCCTAAATTTGGGCAGTAAGGATTGACCCCATTCTAAATGTGCCACAGAGAAATCCCACACTATTGCAGACAAAATCTTTTCTGTAGCCAAGTACATGTAGCTTTAATGGAAATGTTTGGCTCAAAGATGGCTGGCGGTGAAAGGGTTAAGCTCTATGCGCTTTACAAAATAAAAATTTGGTAGCCTTTATTAGGGAGAGAGAGAGAGAGAGACAGAGGGGGGGGGGGGGGGGGGGGGTGTCTCTCGCTACCACTAGGTTTGGACCCACTTGACTGCCGCACCACCGCACGGTGAAAAGATCGAGCTAAGTTGACCTTTGGGAGGTATTATGGACAAAAACCCAATGAGCACGTCCAACTGCTTTTATGAAGATGATGACAAATTGCAAATTGCAAACAACGTCTTCATAAGCAGCATATCATTGCACACCCACGTACGCGGGCGCAACCCCCACCCCCCACACACAGTCATGCGCACACACACATTCACACACATTCACACACACACACACACAGTCATGCACACACACACACACACACACACACACACACACACACACACACACACACATACACACACACACACACACACACACACACACACACACACACACACATAGAGTGGCAGAGAGAAGAGTGGGTTGACACACACACAGAGAGAGAGAGAGAGAGAGAGAGAGAGAGAGAGAGAGAGAGAGAGAGAGAGAGAGAGAGAGAGAGAGAGAGAGAGAGAGAGAGAGAGAGAGAGAGAGAGTCAGATAGAAAGATGGACAGAAAGATAAACAGAGCCCTCCTCCTGAACTTCCTTGCCTTCACCGCCATCATCACCACCACCACCACCACCACCACCACCACCGTCACCATCACGAATGTAATCACCTAGGCTAAGCAGCCAATCGTTTTTGGGAGTTTCGCCTGATTTACATATTAAACTACTGTGTTGACAGTTTAAGACCCACTCGTGGTTACGGTACCAGTTTAATAATATGCAAAGTAGGCGAAACTCCCAAAACGATTGGCTGCTTAGCATCCTAATTTACATACAACTACCCGTGTTGACTGTCTAAGACGCACTCATGGTTACGGTACTAGTTTAATATGTAAATTAGGCGAAACTCCCCCCAAACGATTGGCTGCTTAGCATCCTAATTTACATACAACTACCCGTGTTGACTGTCTAAGACGCACTCGTGAATAGCCTACCTGATAATCCATCTCTCCGGGATTTTGCCGCGTGTACAACATGAAGGTGGTGTTGACGAAGTCCAGAGGCTGAGGCAGTTCGTTGTTGGCATTGTTGAAAGGCGCAAGGTTGCTGAAGCACCCTACCTCCTGATAACACACGGTGGTGTTGGGCCTGGGCGTGCTTCTCTGGACCCTTGCTAGACGACTCGCATCCTCTGCTAGTTCTTCTTCAACAGCCTCCTGGTCCTTGTTTCGGGGTGACGTGGCGGCTTGGGCGATGTTGAGGATGAGGACGAGGATGAGGATGAAGGTTGTAGTAGGGTGAGCTGAGAGTACGAGGAAAACGTCCTTTGAGTTAACCCTTTCGCCGCCAAAGTCGCATTTTAGCACCACAGTGATTTAACACCCATGTCACTAAAAGGCATCAAATTGGGGTCTATTATCCAAAGACCCTATTGTCTCAGTTTTGGGAAGTAAGGATAGACCTTATTTCATATATGTCACAGAAGAATCCCCAATACTGCAGATGGATTTAATGGACATTTTTGGCTGAAATATGGCTGGCGGTGAAAGGGTTAAGGGGGACTCCACACTGTATATGACTCAATCCAACTGCGATCCAACTGTGATATTTTATGAGACATGATTCTCGTGAAAATACTAGTCTAAATAAATCTGATGTTGAAATCCTGTTTGTTTTGTTCACTATATTCTGTAGTCCCCGGATATAAATCGCGCGTAGGCTTATGTGGCGGCGGCCATTTAACTAAGCTTTCTTATTATAAGCAATGATAAGAACAACACGCAGACCTACACGCATTAATTTAGAGCACACACACACACACACACACACACACACACACACACACACACACACACACACGCACATACACACACACACATACTGTGACACACACACACTGTGACACACACACACACACTGTCACACACACACACACACACACACACACACACACACACACACTGTGACACACACACACACACACTGTGACGCACACACACACACACACACACACACACACACACACACACACACACACACGCACGCACACACGCACGCACGCACGCACACGCACACATTTCCAACCCATTTTCCTATAGTAAAAAAACACCCCCGGATTTGTCTTTAGACCATAGAATGAAAACCTTTTCGACTAAAACAATTCTCTCACAATAAGAAAAACATACCCATTTTCATGGTGTCCAGACTCAAATCGTGACCCCCACAAAGAGGTCAAGTAACTAAAGTGACCACACAAGCATTCGCTGAGACCTAGGAAGACGATTGTGTGTGTGTGGAATCACAAAAGAGTCAATAGATGTTATTAGGCCCTACAGCCGGTTTTGTTTTTCTAAAAACGAAATTATGTGTTACTAGCCAGTTACCTACCCGCTTCGCGGATAATCAGCGTAGTAATCCACTGTATTATTATTTGCGTGTTGGGTTGATTGTTAAAAAAACAAAAAACAAAACATTTGGACGGAGCCAGGTTCGAAACCGGAACGTTTGTGTGAGGGTGCGACGACTTAACCATTAGACTATTGTATCTTGCTGCTGTCTGTTCAGTGGGTAGAACCACTGACCTGGTCGATCGCTTGATTTTGACTTTGACTAATTACGCTAATTACGGAGCGTGTTGCAAAATGTAATGTACCCTATGTTAACCCGGGATCATCCATCTGGATACTGCGAAAGTTTGGCGGCGATAAAACCACGCTAAATATGGTTTTATCCCGAAAACACACACACACACACACACACACACACACACAGAGCTCGCTTATCTATTTAGATACGAGGGAAAGATAACAAGGAAATCGTTATTTATTAATATTTTATATAACAGAAAAGTAAGAAACTAAAAAAAGTACACTTGACACTCAAGCTCATTTAAGATATAACGTAGCCGACTCCTCCTTTCCTAAGGTCTAAGCCTGGTTATTATCCAGCTTTCCCAAAGACACAACTATTATTTTTACCTCTTTACCCAGCGTTTCTGAGGATGAAGTCTGTTGAGTTATATTATTAAGAGTAGCAGATCTTGAAAGCCGTATTTTTCATTTTGCCCGCAGCCTAAGCTTACTGTACCTTTTGGAAATAATTACATCCAACAACAAGAAAGTTGACATTTTATGTCGTCTTTGGAACAGCAGAAAGCATCAGTTTGTGTACCTGGGAAAACACACGAATCGTTTCCAATACTTTTATGATAATCTTAAAAATAATTGTTTTTGTAATGCATAGCATGGTTTGGTATGGTATTATGGTATGGTTTGGTATATTATAAGGGTGTAGTATGGTTTGGTATGGTATTATGGTATGGTTTGGTATATATTATAAGGGTGTAGTATGGTTTGGTATGGTATTATGGTATGGTTTGGTATATATTATAAGGGTGTAGTATGGTTTAGTATCATTCCAATCCTGTACAGAGTGGGTCGATTATACTGGCTCTTTCTGCGCGCTCTTATTCCGATGCAAGGTGGCAGATTGCATTCGAAGTCCTACTAAGTGGCAGATAGTAGGAAGGGCGACACAGTCATCCTCCCTCACCATTGGGAGTTGATGAATTTGCAAGCTGACAGAACAACGACTTGGATCATCTCTGCAGCCGCCAGTGTCCAGAGGACTTTGGCTGTGTTTGAGGGCAGCACAGGGTCATCCCCAGGGAGGTATCACACCCGCCTGCAGAGACGACTCGACGTGAGTGTATGTCTCATGCCCGCGCGCGACGACATCGACTCCCTGGTACGGAGCAGGTCATCCGGTGGTCCTGTAGACAGCCTTGGAGGGGAGGCTTGCTCACCGAAGCCAGCGACAAGACAAGCGGACTACAGGAGCCCCTGGACAACCTTTGGCCGTCTCACAATGCTTAGTCTCCTACCGCGACACAGATGCTGACTCCACTCTAGTATTTAGGACAGAAATACTTCGACTCGGACTCCGTCCGAATGTTCCAGTAACAGACAGTGCATCCCGCGATTCAAGGGTACGCCACATGTTCCGGAATCGTCAACAACAACTGCCACGTCAAGACTCCTGTCCTATCATCATCAGCTTCATCTTCGTCTTCAACCAGGAAGACAAAGTCTTCAGATATATCTGTCCATATGAGGCAACGCCTAAATGGACGTAAGTCTAATCATTGTTTGGTTTGGTATGGTATGGTATGATTGCATGGTATGACATGGCATGGTATTGATTTACACTGTATTGCAATTTATGACATTGTATTACATTGTGTTATTGCATATGATATTATTGTATTGTTATTACGTTTTGATCACAATGGCTAGACCTTGTGAGAACTGGGCTGTCTTCTCCTGGACACTGTCACCGCTGGTACAACGCCACCCATTTTGTTCATGTTGGTTACTGTGTGTACGATTTAACAGTGTGTGTGTGTGTGTGTGTGTGTGTGTGTGTGCGTGTGCGTGCGTGTGCGTGTGCGTGCGTGTGTGTGTGCGTGTGTGCGTGCGTGCGTGCGTGTGCGTGTGCGCGTGTGCGTGTGTGTGTGTGTGTGTGTGTGCGTGTGCGTGCTGTGGACCTTTCATAACTCCTTCGCTACCATCGGTTTCTCTAACGTATAAAAAAACCCAATCTGAGATCACAAAGGACCTCAATTTTGTCATCTCATCTCTTCCCCTAGATTTGGCACTCAGACCGGCCAGGA
This sequence comes from Phymorhynchus buccinoides, assembly GCA_017654935.2. Taxonomy (NCBI): domain Eukaryota; kingdom Metazoa; phylum Mollusca; class Gastropoda; order Neogastropoda; family Raphitomidae; genus Phymorhynchus; species Phymorhynchus buccinoides. The sequence continues at coordinate 11,548 of JAGGCT020001148.1, forward strand.
ATGGTATGCTATACCATCACAGTTCAGACCATAAGATCTAGAGGAAGGGGGCATAACTCGAGTAGGATTATAAGGCAAATGTGAAGTTGTAGCCCCTGTTGGCATTCCTACGCAGGTCAGATGATTGAAGGTTTTGATTTGACTCATTCACATGCGCGGAACGGGAATGCGGTTGAAATACTTTAAACCAAATTTGCTCATCCGAAATTCTCACTTTTACAAATGTAAAGGGAGTTGAACCATCGATAAAAGGCAAAACAATGTTTTGATTGTGTATGGGTGTGGTAGGGCCTATTCCTTGTCTATGAATTATCTCCTTTTAAAGAACGAAGAAAACGAAATTACTGGTGAATGAGCCCGTTTAACCTGACTTCATTTTAGCAGAGTGGAGGGAGTTAAACCATCGATACAAAGCAAAACAATGCTTTGATTGTGTATGAGTGTGGTATTTCTTGTCAATGAATTATCTCCTGTAAAAGAACGAAGAAAAAGAAATTACTGGTAAATGAGCCTGTGTAACCTGACGTCATTTTAGCGGAGTGGAGACATCGGTTAACAGAACAGCCAGGATAAATGAAAGGGACAGAGCTTCATAAGGCTTTACTGAACGAAAGGTCATACCCAGGAGTGTGCGCGAAGGAGCAGGGGCATCAACTTGACATATTTGCTGGTTTAAATAACAGTTCAATGCTTAGGCCTACGAGGCGAGCTCTTTACTTCAGAGATGAATGAAAAATGGTGCTTTACGTCCTCTCGGTCTGGAACAGACACATATGGGACATTTGTAGATACAAAGATGGTGGGAATGATACTGGAGGCAATGCCCGGAGGCAGTGCAACACCACTAAAGTCCCGAATTTCAAACAATACAGATAAGTGTAGCAGTAACCACGCCTCGGTTAAACCTCATCGGTTATAGTACCGCCACAAGTAGTGATATTTGTATTGGATAGTTAAGTTGCTTTACTTCAGAGATGACCTGCAAACTAGTAGATGTATAACTAACGACCAGTTTCGGTACAGGTGCTTCCTTAAAGACAGGAGAGAAAGGGGAAAGAATCAACTAAAAATTGCGATTGTCCTCTTCTGAAACTGTAAGAGTCCCATCGCCAAGCGAGTGACGTGATGTGAACAACACGTGGAACAGCTAGCTTTCTGGCCACATACAGAAGTGACCCATGTACTAGTTCCAAATCCTGATCTAAGGTCCAGTGACAAAGTATTTGCGATATAAGAAGCGATCGTTGAGAAGACTTTGCCCCACTTACTTCAATAAAGCATATAATGTGGTGGTACCATAGCCGATGAGGTTTAACCGAGGCGTGGTTACCGCTACACCTATCTATATTGTTAAAAACTCGGGACTTTACTGGTGTTGCACTGCCTCCGGGCATTGCAGCCAGTATTGTTCCCACCATCTTTGTATTTACAAATGTTCCATATGTGTTTTATGACCGAGAGGACGTAAAACATCATTTTCACCAGACATTGCCCGTGGCAGGAACACCAAAAATTCATGATTCTTCTTCTTCTTTTAAATACGTCGCTACAATCCAGTAGTCTGGCATAACTGCGACGGGGAGAGATTGCGCAGAGGCGGTTTATAGATGTTGTCTTTTGAAGGCCTCAACGTTTGGACGGTGCTTGATTGTCTTGTCTTGTCTTTGTATTCTGTTGTGTTGTGTTGTATTGGGGCATGTTGCATTGCATTGCATTATATTTTATTGTATTGCATTGAATTATATTGCATTGTAATGTATTGAATTACATTCTATTAAATTGTATTGTATACTATTGCATTGCACTGCATTGTGTTGTGTTATATTATTGTATTGTATTGCATTGTACTGTACTGTATCGTATTATATAGGTCTGTACAATTATTATTTTCGTAACGGATTGATCCTTGTGGAAGTCGAACGCTCCTTTCAGTTATCATCGCCATCATTCTCTCTGAGCCCCATTTTTGCTCTGGACAAAACGTTTCCAAGCATCTAGGCATAATATTAGGCTTATGATGTCGATCAAAACTAGGGTACAGACCACCACTCACGTGGTATAGTCGAGAAAGTGTGTGTGTGTGTGTGTGTGTGTGTGTGTGTGTGTGTGTGTGTGTGTGTGTGTGTGTGTGTGTGTGTGTGTGTGTGAGTGAGAGAGAGAGAGAGAGAGAGAGAGAGAGAGAGAGAGAGAGAGAGAGAGAGAGAGAGAGAGAGAGAGAGAGAGAGAGAGAGAGAGAGAGAGAGAGAGAGAGAGAGAATTATTCAGAGTAAGCATAGTCTACCCAAGCCCCGTTCAGAATCCTACTGTCCTGAAAGAGAACTCAACTGTTTGTCCGCTGGACTAAATGATTACGTTGGGGCTGAGTCAATAAGACGCTAGAGATAAGGACCGAATGAAAGACCTGTCTGCTGCCCACGTGATCATAGGAATTTACGGGTTCCACGTTTAGCATACAGTAAGTATAACTAGTAGAGCTTCCGGGTCATATAGATAATTATGCAATGCTTAATCGCTTTAATCGGGGAGCATCGCTTTCAGCACCAATTAAGGGAGAGGGGGTGGTAGAATATAGAGACGGAATCAGTGACACATAGCTGAAAGCAATGTGCCCCGTCCCTTGTGTTGCCGAGAGCTGGAGTCAGCACAATTTAAGGGGGAGGGGGTGGTGGAAAATAGAGACGGAATCAGTGACACATAGGGACGGGAGTCATTGGCATAAGTCGGAATCAGCGTCACATAGGAGCGGGAGGCGGACATCGGCATAGTGTTACAATCAGCGACACATAGGGACGGCGGACATAAAAGAACAAAATGGTCAACACAGGGGACGGAGCACATCAAACTTTATCGGATTCATTATCATTTAAGGGGTGGTGGAAAATAAAGACGGAATCAGGGACAAGTGGGGACAGGGGACTAATTGGCACAGAGTCCGAATCAGCGACATATCGTGACTAGGGACATCGGCATAGTGTCCGAATCAGCGAAACATAGTGGTGGTAAACATAGAGTAACGGAGATAAGCCACTCTAATTTTCACGAAGTGCTCTCCCCTAGTTTTTTCTGAAAATCGTCTATTAGTCCTCCGTCCCCACTTGTTCCTGATTCCGTCTTTATTTTCCACCACCCTTTAAATGATAATGAATCCGATAAATTTTGATGTGCTCCATCCCCTGTGTTGACCATTATTCTTTTATGTCCGCCGTCCCTATGTGTCGCTGATTGTGACACAATGCCGATGTCCGCTCCCGTTCCTATGTGAGGGGTGTGTGAAAAATATGGACGGAATCAGTGACACATAGGGATGGGAGACAGGCATAAGTCGGAATCAGTGTCACATAGGAACGGGAGCGGACACCGGCATAGTGTTACAATCAGTGACACATAGGGACGGGAGTGGACATCGGCATAGTGTTACAATCAGCGACACATAGGGACGGCGGACATAAAAGAACAAAATGGTCAACACAGGGGACGGAGCACATCACAATTTATCGGATTCATTATCATTTAAGGGGTGGTGGAAAATAAAGACGAAATCAGGGACAAGTGGGGACGGGACACAGAGTCCGAATCAGCGACATATCGTGACTAGGGACATCGGCATAGTGTCCAAATCAGCGAAACATAGTGGTGGCAAACATAGAGTAACGGAGATAAGCCACTCTAATTTTCACGAAGTGCTCTCCCCTATTTTTTTCTGAAAATCGTCTATTAGTCCTCCATCCCCACTTGTCCCTGATTCCGTCTTTATTTTCCACCACCCTTTAAATGATAAAGAATCTGATACATTTTGACGGAGCACATGTTACTGTAGGTACCCCGTTTGTTAGTATCGTTTTTGCCGATTTGAGCTCGATTTGAGCTCACGCTACGTAACGTTCGCCCTTGTGAAATGGTCCCCTGAACTCAACTTGTGTATTTTCTTTTCATGTCCATGTTAATAAATCGTGTCTGGTTGACTAGGATTTTAAAAAAACATTGAAGTAGGTAATGCTTTGAAAACTTCTGAGCATTACCTACTTTCCTGTCAACTCTATCGCATAGCTCGATCAAATACAATATTAACTCTACCCCCAGACTATACTAGATTACAAACGTTATTGAAAGAAAATCCTGTACTGTCAAACAATTACTATTTGATGTTCATTAATAGTCATATTTACCATGTTAATATTCATAGCCATTTATGTTTATCATCTTTACCATTCATAGTTTGTATTGTCAATGTATTACACCAGTGTATGGCCGACCTTCCCTATACATAATAAAAAATGTACAAGGATCCTTATTTAGCAAGTAAGTTTTTCCCCATGCTCACACAAGTCATATTCGTCTTCTTCTTCTTTTTGTTGTTTTATATTATTTGTTTGTTTGCTTGTTTGTTTTTCTAATCATTCATGCAATTCTGTGTTTCTACAAGATGTTCTTAAATTTGTGTATTGTTGTATTTCTTAATGCTGATTGCACTGTTTGAGAAATGAGTGTTTTTTTCTTTTCTTATTCTTATCTTTTCTACTATAGTTTGCATTTCAATTCAATTGGCAGATGTCAGTCAATATTGATGTTTCTATCTAATTTATCTGTGTTCAACAGTCGTCGAACAATATTTTTCTATGTAAAGATGGCACAATATAAGCTTCTAGCTTGTTGCTGCTGATATGTTTATCACCTATGTTTGTTCATGATTGTACTGTGGACCTAATAAATTTGTTTAAGCCAAGTAGGGTGTGTTTGTTTCTCATTAAGGTTCGGTCAAACAATGCTGCAAATCGTAAATACGCAGTACCCATGCCGTCACGTATATGCCCTTTTATTATGCATTTATTCGCAGTCAGACAAGCTGCAAAATAAGCCAACACAAGGAGCGCACTAGTCAAACCTCTACTATAAGACCCTGTGCTAAAAGACCTCCTCTCGTAGAAGACCGATTTTTTCTTGCACAGATGTTGATTTCTTCCTATAAAAGCGACCTTCGTCATAAGACCACCTCCAATGTAAGACCGACTTTTTCTGACTTTTGGCTGATACATGGCATTACACACAGACACACACGCAGACACGCGCACGCACACACACACACACGCACACACACACACACACACACACACACACACACACACACACACACACACTGATCATAAACTGACCACTCCTCTCCTCTCCTTTCTACTTACTCAAAGTTCTCGAGAACTGCCGCTCCACGTAGCCCATGAGCGTGGCGATGAGCTCCAGCATGTCCTCAGTACTGAAGTGGATCGTTTCCAGCTTGGAGGTGATACTGAGGGCGGACAGAGGAATCCCGGGCTGCAAAATGAGGCTGAAATCCACCAGCAAGTACAGAACCGGTATGTCCACGTCCACTTGCAGTCTGGGGCAGCGTTTGCAGGCGGTAGTCCAGCCTGTGGTGGTCACAATCAGATAATCACCGTGCCCCATTCGTTGGATGCATCTCTGGGTTGCCGAGAGAACCAGCCGTTGTAAATTGGGACAGTCCTGCGTGATGTCCCCAAGCAGTGCATCACTCAGGTAGGTAAAATTTAATTCTAACCACCGCAGGGTGGTACATTTTCTCTCATTACCTCCTGAAAAGGGGGATACCTCACCATGTCCGCCCCGTCCTTAAAAAAGTTCTTGAGGTGTAGACGGAACAGACACCTACTGGTTTTTGATGTTCTGATTCTGGAGCTGCGACCAGTGTATGCCATGGCTTTCAGGATACGGGTGCCGTCCCCTCGATTCATCTGACTATTGGTCATATCCACCTGCTCCAGACGATTTTCCAGACGGAGGAACTTACAAAGTCCTTTTTTATAAAACATTGGATTCGCATGCGTTTTGTCTTGGCTTTAAGGTATTTAGAACCAAAGAAATGAAGTCCGTAACAGTTGAATGTCTTGAGCCTCATTTGTCTTTCTGGTCTTTTCGTTTCGAGTTTGTGTTCGCCCACAGCTGAGTCCTTTGTGAGAGTCGCGAAATTGCCATGCTTCTTTGTACCGACATGCTCATTGATGTCGCATATGCCGCCGTGCGAAATTTTGAAGTCCACGTTGCAGTACTTGCAGTGTGCATGCTCGTCTCCCAAACGCGAAATTGTTATTCCTGGCACTTTCAAATACTTCTGAGAAAACTTCTGCTTCACTCTTGGCCGTTTCACCCTATCACTGCTGTCGTTTGTCGAAGATTTATGGCGTTTGCCGCCTGCAGTTGACTTGCCTGACGACATGTTTGGCGTAATCTCTGCCAACAAGAAATACTGTCATTGGTTGAGGGGTGTCCACGGACCAATGAAAAATCGCGTCTCAGAACTCCAAGGTTTCGGTCAACCCTTGCGTCTTTTCATACAAATGCAAACAAATAATAGACGTTTTTTTCGAAATCCCGGGATTTTCAGCGTCCACCCGGAATTTACTATTTTACCCAGAATGTTTGCAAATTTCCGGAATAATTCTGGCAAAACCGGAAGGGTAAACAGGTCTGGAAGAAGGTTTTTAAAGACTTAGCAATGTTCTTTGTATATTTCAAAAGTTGAGTTGACAGCAGATCCCAAAGCTCATCAGTAGTCCACCCTACAATAATGGTCAAGTTTTGTAGGTAGGCGCCAAGAGTGTTCATGTAATGCGTAGCTCGAATGCCTTCTTTGTTGTCGGCCCCCTGGAACTTAAAAGTCCTTTTTCTCCACAGTTTCGGCTCTTGGTAGCCAAGGTCCCAGTCCTTATAAGCTAAGCGTGCATTAGCACAGTCTTTATCGGACAGATACAGAAAAACATGACCAATAACTTCAGAGGGTATCCCACTCCACATCCCGGCTGCAGCTTGCCTGCTCTGGGTTATTCCCATCTTGTAGGTTCGCTCACTTCCGCCTGTTATTGACTGAATTGGATAGAACAAAACAAAAATGAGAATGGTTGAGGGTGCATTTACCTGTATTAATGCTTGAATATTAACCAAAAACTAAAGCACTTGCCCACCAGCCGTTTGGATTAGGAGTATAATTATGTGTCTTCGTAGTGTCAAAATTTGCTGTATTCGAAACAAAAAATTGGTTGTATTTTCTTTCCAGGACGTTCCGCAACAAGTGTACCCGTTCTCAAAACAGTCCATCGCGATACCTTCAGCATGAGCAGTGAGGTCAAGGTCAAGGTCGAAGCGAATGGACACGCAAACCAAATGACCAACCCAGTGACTACAAAACGATTCTTGCCTATTCTAGGCCAATTTAAATGCTAAATGTTAAACGTTTTTGATTTTATTAGATTCGATGCTAAAAATGTAAGTGTAAAATGTGTTTTTGAAATGTCAAAATTCCTTTAGCCATTTAAAACATCGTGTGCTATTAATCGGTGAATTGATTAGATCGCATGGGAATAAAGAATAAATTAGGGGGCTGCGGACCCTATTCCCACATCCTATCTCCTCATCCTCCAACTAATACACCCATACATCCAATCTCCTCCCCTTACACTCCTCAGTTCTTCCTCATTTTCCCACACAAACAAACCCACAATCTCTTTTCTCTATTCCTCTCCATTTCCCTCTCAAACTTCCCTTTCTCCAATGTCATCCATCCCAAATACTCTCTCCCACCCCATTATCCCTCCATCGAGTAACAAGGCCTGCACGAAGTTAAGGACAATGAAGATTGAGCTGTTAAGCCTCCTTTAGCTGGCGAATAAGTATCTGACCAAACAGGCCCCGGCTGAGTGGCCACCACACAGACCCCTTCTGTGTGGACTCACAGACCCCGGCTGTGAGAGCAACACTACACACACTCGCCTGAACACGAACAGCTAACTGAACAGGTAATCTTAGTCAGGGTTATCCCTGTGGAAAAACATTCGAGAATATCCCCAGCCAAGACCCTTCTGCTTCTACTAAAATTTAGACTGATATTGAGTTACATAATGTTGTTCTCGTATAAGTTAACATTCATGGTCACAGTATCTCTTACTAACTTCAGATCTTGCTTCAAATGCCCATGAAACAGTACCACTATCCATTCCAACACTTATGACCTCCCTCTTCCCCTATTGATATAAATAATGCAAACTTTGGTATGAACCGGACCAGAGAGCCAAATAATGCACAATTTCTGCCTATTCTGATCTTTATCGCACTCAGAAAGTTGACGAGTTACAGAGAGAAGTACAAATTCAAGTCTGATGTAAACCGGAACTGCGGTCAGAAAATGGATTAGGTAAAAACAGAGGCAATACCGCCTCTCCCCATACCCAAAAAACTTAATAACGCCAAAGATCTTATATTGAAAAACTTCCACTCAAACTAGTTAAAAATTCAAATACTCCAAATGTAATCCTTCCACAAACCATAGTATTGTTAATCCTTCAAAGATTAAAAATAATACCATCCAGAAATGATTGTGGGCAAAACCCCAGTAAATGAAAATAAAGCAAATCGCAACGTGACCAGGTGGCCTAGACCCCAGTTATATCTATTTCACCCTTAATTATGTTGTTAACTAAAACGTTAAAACACTCAAAAAGATCCTTCACTTGTTCAAAGAGCATATCATAACATTTTCCTATCTGTGAAATTCCACTATGAAGAATAAGATTTTGGTTTAGAAATAGTTCAATTCAATCTCAATTAATGTTCGAAAACTAGCAACCAAAACTCAAAAAAGCAATTATAACAATGAATAAAAAGTAAACAAAAGAAACACAAAAACAAAAGTAGATCTAAACTTCTCATGCGCAGATGGTCTTTTCTTGAACTTGCTGACGCACTAAGCTTACTGACGACCTGTAAAACTTCTCTCTATTAAAATCCCCCAAATAATCTTAAACTACACTCTGCCTCTTTCCCCTCCCCATTTAGCCTATAAAATTAAAAGAACCCAATGCCAAAAAAGTTATTATTTTTTTTATCCCAATCGAAAACGAGGTTGCCCTTGTAGTGCCAAAATCGCTACACTATAAGTATAACGCGCGAAAATCCTAAACGATCATCTGCCCCAATTTTTTTAGATCTAGACTAATTAAAATTGAATAAATGGAACAAATTTCCCTTTCCTCACCAAAATCTTCTCCATTTTCTAAACAGTGTATGTTTTCAATATTTTAATAACCCTTTCACCCCAAAACACAACCCAAAATCGATGTTAAAATTAGACGATCTGTTGCAAACAATCTATTATCTAAATTCCCGCATACCGTTTTGTCGGCGACGCCATTTATGGAAAATCCATTACTCGAAAACTCCCCCTACCCTCCCACCCCAACCCCGCTTCTATTTACCTACACCATCCTCACCTCGTCGTCGTCGTCTTCGTCGTCGGCCCACTCGCTACTCCGCTCTCCTGTTGGTGTCCATCTTTTCCGACCCTTCTTCTCCTCCAGCGTCTCTCTAGCACACACTGACGCCTTTCTTCCCGCGTCTCCTTCTCTCTCGCGTCATTCATACCTGCACGCGCACTCATTCTCGCCCTGCCCCCTTTGACCCTCACCACATTATCTTATTATCTTTGCTGAATATCTTTCTTTTTTGTATTACCCCCTGGTGAAGTGCAGCAGAATCTTCAACGTGATGAAGTTGGCTGACTAAGGCGAAGAAGAAAAAGAAGAAGAAGAAGAAGAAGAAGGCTTGTACCCACGTGTCGTCATATCCGGCCACAAGGAGCGCGCCATATTATGGGAGACCGCCATCTTAGTCGGTAACTTTGTTTGAAAAATGCCAAATCGATGCTGTTTACACACAAATAAGGACTAAGATGGCGACACTTCCGTTGGAAGGGTCGAGATGCGCACGCAGGGGGGGGGGGGGGGGGGGGGGGGGAGCCATACCTGCGATTAAAGTTGGCTGGTCGATGGGACGAATAAGAAGAAAAAGAAGTTGGCTGCCTATAGTCCGAGATGAGAAGTCACGAAAACGGGTGAATCGTTCAAACACTACGTACAGGTTAAAGAATAGTATGATCAGACTCAGAAGTGTTTACTTAACACTTCCTGACGTAGGAACATCAACATTTTTCAGTCTTTCATTGTTTATTTAGTATTTTAAAATATGGTATAAATGCAGACGAAAACGCAGCTCCGACAACGAAAGAGAGGCCCGCAGTTAATGCTTCTTCAACAAATCTAGTTGCAAAAAAGAAACTTAGTGCACGCATACCTTCAATTACCACACATTCTGCTTCTTGTACGTTTAACTTTGTAAAATGCAACATTTTACTTTTATTTTATTACACATCGTTTTTATTTTAACCAATCATTGTTCGAATGTAAGAACGAAAGTAAGACAGCGGTAATCCACAATGGCGCTTCACGTTCAGAGCAAAGTGCGTATCATCACTTTTCCGAATGAATTCATTATGTGACGCAGTTTTGATTCCAATCGATTATAGATGTAAGTAAGTGTATTACGATTGTGCTTGTGTATAATGTAGAATGGGTGCATTGATAGAGTAGGCCATGACTTGAACAGATTGAACTGGAAAAAAAGGTTTAGATCTAGATAATCATTATCTGATAATGCACGCTCTTCTAGGCTTCTTGCCCACAGTCAACCAGCTGACAATTCTGCCCCCTTTTCTTGGCTTACTGAACACCTAGATCTATCCTGGCCTTGCCAGATTATTATAGGATGTACTCAGGCAGAGAGAGTAGTGAATGTAAAAAGCAGGTGTGTGAGGGAGTGTGTGTGTGTGTGTGGGGGGGGGGGGCAGAGTGAGTGAGTGTGTGTGTGTGTGTGCATGCATGTGTGCGTGCGTGCACGTGCATGCATGTGTCTTTGTTTTTGCTTTTTGGGTGCATATGTATGTGTGTGAGAGAAATGAAATGAAAAATGAATTTTATTGACATTAGCAAACAATGCTCCAATGCCAAGGAAGCACAAGCCATGAACTAAAGAATATAAGCCTATGATTGTGTGTGTGTGTGTGTGTGTGTGTGTGTGTGTGTGTGTGTGTGTGTGTGTGTGTGTGTGTGTGTGTGAGAGAGAGAGAGAGAGAGAGAGAGAGAGAGAGAGAGAGAGAGAGAGAGAGAGAGAGAGTGTGTGTGTGTGTTAATGTGTGTGTGTGAGAGAGAGAGCGTGAGAGAGAGAGAGAGAGAAAGAGAGAGAGAGACAGAGACAGAGACAGAGATTGTGTCTGTATTGACGTGTGTGTGTACGCGCGCACATGAATGTGTGTGTGTGTGTGTGTGTGTGTGTGCGTGCATGCGTGCGTGCGTGCGTGCGTGCATGTGTGTGTGTGTGTGTGAGAGAGAGAGAGAGAGAGAGAGAGAGAGAGAGAGAGAGATTGTGTGGTGTGATGTGGGGGTGGGGGTGGGGGTGGATGTACTCGTTAACGTTGACGTTGACGTCTTGAGCGCGGCTGTGATGTGGGAGGGTGTACTTCTTTTTATGTATGTTGTGTGAGTGCTGTGTTTATGAGCTTTTTATTTAATAAAATAAAATTATGTGGTTGATTATAGTCCTCTTGTTTTTACCCCATCGCATAAACCAATTTTTTCTTTACTGAAGCAAAATGTTGTTGTCATCGTTGTCATTCCCTGGCTAAAAGACTTCAGCGATCATCCCAACAAATGCAAATGCACCAGCTAGGAATGAGAATACTATGTGTGTGACCGCTTTTGATTACCCCAACACGTTTGCAGCCACACTCCAACTTCGGAGGATTTGGAAGACTGACGATGTTATGCTAGGAGTTTGTCATAGCTAAAGACAATCCCCGCATAATTATAAAGAGCATAACAACATTTTGATGTAGCTTTGGTGTTCTAGCCTATGTCGATTGGGCTGACACAGCCTTAAAGGCGGTCTGAAGCAAATAAAATGAAGCATTGATTGATCGATTTTATTTTTCTTGGAAATGATCAACAGAAGATTGTTAAAGATTGTTAAGTTTAGAGATTGAAAAGAGATGTGCAGCCACTACGAACTACATCTCAGTTACAAAATCCAAACTGCTTAAACCCTTCAGTGCTTAGGACATTTAATAAATAAATAAGTCCTGCTACTTTTAGTGAAAAATAATGAAAAAGAAACAGCCGAAGGTGCTGATGGTACACACAGGACATTCCATTAAGTATACAGGGGCTCTCCCGGCTTGGTGACCATCAGATGCAATGCAGAGGAGTCCTTGCGAAATGTCCCTATGGGGGTACCAGCCCGTTTATCACGACTGCAGAACCCGCCCGCAAAAGACACCCCACCCAGAAACCAGCAGTAGCCATCCAACAACCCACCAAGGGCAGGCGAGGCCAGTGTATTTCTTGGCCAAATGTTTTAATACAAATGTTCAATTCTGTGTCACACGACTAGGTTGATCTTACCAAACCACGAGCATCTTCTTTTGAGTTTAATCGCAATAAGGGAATCAGGTCATGGGTTGTTGAACACATACCTCCCTCCTCTTTTCTGTGATTTGCACTTACATTATCAAATGGGTCTGCTTGCTGATGGAGTGACTAAAAAGCTTGGCTGTGTAACAAATTGATAGCAGGTATTGTTATTAGTAATTTTTATTGAATATGTAACTGGAGAGGGAAGGAAATAAGGTATTTTTTGCATATTAAAAACTTCGTTTTAGCTATATACTGACAGTGAAGTATATGATATATCAGCCTAGAACCACTTTCAACAGTTAGCCTTTTCCCACTTACTTTACAAAAAGGGTTATGCTTAGTTTTCCTCATTAGTCCCTTGCTAGAATTTTCGTTTAATTATAACTGTCTATGATCAAAATGCCTTTGGCACTGAAGGGATTAAAGTATGATAATGAAAATGTCCCTACATCAGAAATTGACAAACACACCTTGAGAAAACATCATGCCAAATTGCATGCTTGTTACATGAAAATGCTAAACACGGAGTGTTTTTAAAAAAAATCAAATTTAATTGTCCGCCATCAAAATGCCATTGGCATTGAAGGGGTTAAAGGCTGAACTGCAATTGTCCATACATCAGAAATTGATAAACACACCATAAGAAAATATCATATCAAATTTCATGCTTATTTCATGAAAATTCCGAACACTAGATTTTTGTATATTATAACCATCCGCGAGTAAACTGCCCTTGGAAAGGAAGGGGTTAAAGGCTGAATTGAAAGTGTCCCTACGTCAAAAATTTATAAACACACCATAAGAAACTATCATGCCAAATTTCATGCTTATTTCGCGAAAATGCATACCACTACAATTTGTTTTAGTTATAAATGTCTGCAAAAAATGCCCTTGGCACTGAAAGGGTTAAAGGCTGAATTAAAAATGACCCTACGTCAGAAATAAATAAGCACACCATTAGAAACCATCATGCTAAATTCCATGCTTGTTACATGAAAATGCACACCACCAGAATTTTTTTAATTAAAGTTGTCTGCAATAAAATGCCCCTGGCACTGAAAGAGTTCAAGGCTAAATTGAAAATGTCCCTTCATTAGAAATTGATAAACACACCATAAGAAACCATCATGCCAAATTTCATGTTTCTT
>JAGGCT020000114.1:0-16222 GCA_017654935.2 Phymorhynchus buccinoides
CAGACTTCAGAGGGTCCAGCAGAGGCAGGCAGGCTCAGGGACTATGTACCCACAGCCAAATTCCCCCCATGTGTGAATGGACCCCCAGCAGTTCTGCCCTCCGCCCGGAGAAAAGAGGCTTTGGTGGGGGCCAGTTTTCCAGCTCAGGGAGAACACAGAGGGAGGAAGAGAAGTGGGCGGGTTGGGCCTTGAGTATCGCAGGAGCTGCCAGTGACCAGCGCCATGGTGCAGCAGACTGTTCACTGTCCCAGAACCATTAGGGAAACAGGACCGTACCCTCGACCCGCCCCACACCAAGCACAGCTCCCACCTGGAACTCAGCCCCGGGCCTTCAGCATACATGGGCATGGATAGCAGCCTACTGATTCAGCTCCTGCAAACACATGCCCAAAGAGAACATCACCTGCGATGACACAGGTTGCCTTTCTGGGAATCGGAGGTACCCTCAGATATCTCGGACGTGATGAGGGAGTGGAGAACAGAGCTGCCCCCACAGAGATGGTTTCAGGCAAAATGTAGTACACCCACCTTCTGCCCCAAGACTGTCAGAGTTTGTCTGGGTGGCGATGTCATTGAAGAATTATAAATTATCAGTAAATTGTTCTCTGAGTTAATTAAAACTCCATTAGATCATTGAAGGCAGATACTGTTTGATGATCCTGACATAGCCATACCTATCGTTCTGGAGAGCTGGTTGGAGCTGGGGAAACAGAGTCAGGAGAGACAATGGAGTCTTTTGTGCTATCCCATCAAACTGCAAATATCAGAGAGAAAGAGTCTTCCAAGGCAGAACCAAGGATGGAAACGGACCCTCCAGGAAAGCCAGCTAAGCCAGATTCATCTTAAAGGACACACATCCTACCTGAGCGGAGTACACGGTCTGGCTCTGAGAAACCTTTCCAGATAAGACAAGCTGGAGAAAGAGACACTGCCCGTCAGCACAATCGGATGGAAGTTTCTGCAGCAGTTCTGCAAAGAAGAGATGCGCGGCGATGCTTAAGCAGAAGGCGGAAGAGCTGGGTGTGTCTGTGAACTTCACAACTCCAGCATTGTGGCTGAAGGTTCCAGGATTGCAGGGGGAGATGATAGGCGAGGGTGAAGGAGTGAGTAGGGAGGATCAAGGAGGAACAAGATGAACTCAGGAAACCCGGCGTGCCTCTACCTGACAGGTATGGTATGGTAGAGTGTGGTGTGATGATGGTATTATATAAAACTGGATGGGATGGCATTATGTTCTAGTCATGAGACTGGTCTCTGGTGAAATTAGGGCTGCTCCCTAGGAGAGCGGCATGTCCACACAGCTAGGGCAGTGCAGCTGCTTTGTTGTGTTTTGTTTTTCTTTTTCAATTAGTGTATGTGACTGGAAGAGAAGGGGGAGGGGTATATTTTGAAAACTTAGAACTCCTTTCTTGGACATGCACAGTGTGTGGAGCTCGGAGTTTTGTCGCCATCTGAAAGAGTTTATGTTCAGATCACATGGTCTAGTGGAGAGTTGAGCAGTAAAACATCCTGAGCAGCTGGGAATGAACCTGGGTTTGTTGATCCTCATCATTTCCACACTGTTAGTTTTTATTTTAACTGCTTTCATAACCCTTTCCTGAGTCGGTTATGGTTTTGTTGAGGAGTTATGGGTGTCTCACGTATATGTGCATAGGTGAAGGTACACCATTAGTCTGTAAGTTATAACTGGATTTCTTAGAGATATTTTTTCTTAGGGAACACCTAGAATAATCATCTTCTTATTTAATTTGAAGTTTAATTTGAATTCTCATTCGCACAAAACAATTCTTCACTTGTGTTATTTATACAGCCATGAAAAGTAAAAGTTAAATGGACTTTTATTTGGAAATATTTCTTTCAATTTAGCGTGTACTTGTGTGCTGTAGAATTCTAGACTATCTATGAAGAAAACAAAAATGGCCAGGACTGATAGGGAAAATGCCCTTTACAGAGATAGCAACACTCACTTTGCTCTGGTTTCCCAGAAATCAAGCCGTCAAAAAGTCGATTCCTCCTTGGCGGAGGTGCTGGAAGTCAAATTATTTCACCCAAAGAGAAGGCGTGTGCCGTCTCTTTTTGAATGGCCGCCTGTGTTTAGACCAAATCGTTTGCACGAACTTTTCGAAATACAAGCCTTTTATTTTATTATTTTTAATTTTATACAGTTTATCTAAAGGAGTTTCGCTCACAACAAAGGAAATAGCTCCTTTTTTTTTAACTGCACTACAAAAAAAGGAAAACGCTTCAACCACAATGAGTGACCTCCACCCACCCCATCCAAAATGGCTACTCTCTCCGGCATCTCCGCCAAGGAGGAATCGCCGTTTTGACGGTTTAATTTCTAAGAAACCAGAGCAAAGTGAGTGTTCCGATCCTTGAAAAGGCTGTCTTTCTGGTGATCTCGACGTGTTTCTTGCAAAAACTAATCCGTCCGAGTCCACCTTTAAGAAAAATGGTAGATATTTCAGACAGACTTAACGCTTACAGTGTGTGCCAGTCTGAGGTGTTCCACTTCCAGGCAGCAAAGGTTGCTGTTCCCTATGGATGGGATGGAAGAGCATTTAAAATTTAAATAAGAAATCTTGGACTAAAAGCCATATGATTTCTGTGTTAACTGTGTGCAGTTGCCCGGAGAGTGTGTGGCAGGGAGCACAGCCTGAAAAACTGCCCGCTGCAGGTACAGCTGTGGGCACTCCCCAGGAACCATCCCCCAACAGCCCCCAGCCAGCCTGTGCTGTGCGGAGACAGGGCAAGGGTCAGCAGGGTTCCTGCCGGCACCAGCGGGGATCTCCTTCAGAACTACCTGGAGTGCACCCTGGGTGTGGACGTCACTTCTGTGCAGGTCGCTGAGTCTGACGGCTCTGCCCTGGTCATCTTTGGCTCCACTGATGCGGAAATAGGTGTGTGTGTGGTTTTGTGCTTGTCTGTGTTGTAGATGTTTTTTTATTGTTGTTGTTGTTGTTTTTCTTCCCAAGACAAAGAGGTATGGTTTTCTTCTGTAGATCTTCCAAGTGTTTTTTGTGTGCCTTCTGTGCGGTTTTAAAAAACAATTGTTGTTCTTGTTCTTGTCTTTCTTCTGTCATCTTATGCTTGTGTTTCTTCTTCTTTTTTGTTGTTGTTAATCATAGGAAACATAAAACTTGCTTTTATTTAAGCAGAAAGTGTTTGAAGTTTTTCATTTTGTTTTACATTTTTTGTTTAATCTTGAAATTCATTTTTACCTGAGACTTTGTTTACATTTTTTTGTCGATTCCTGACAAAAAAATAAATAAGTTATTATACCTCCTATGTATTCTTTTGTTTCTTTATTCATATCTTCAGAACTTTATGCCCCATGTGTGATTGTCTATCTAATGTTTTGTTGTTTTTGTGTGTGTTTTTTAACAGATTTTGGAGAGATGAAGCGGAAGTGTCTCAGCGACCCTCTAGAACCCGGTGTTCATTTGTCCTTCCACGGAGTCCCCATCAGACAGAACCCTGGGCTCAGCCAGTGGGGTGACGTGACCAGCAGAGGGGACCATGCGACCAGCACAATCCTGGTAGAAGGGCTGGACCCGAAGACGTTGGACGAAAACATGAAGTACCACTTCAGCAGCAGGAAGAGGAACGCTGGGGGTCCTGTGAGGTCTGTGGACAGGGACCCAGGCAGCACGAGGGCCCTGGTGCACTTTGAGGACCCTGCTGGTGGGTTCACTGTTTGTATGTGTTGTCCCTAACCCTAACCCTAAAACTAGCACCAGGCAGCACAAGGACCCTGCTGGTGGGTTCACTGTTTGTATGTGTTGTCCCTAACCCTAACCCTAACACCAGGCAGCACGAGGACCCTGCTGGTGGGTTCACTGTTTGTATGTGTTAATTAGTCGCTTACTCTGTCGTTTCCCTCCATCACTTCCACATAGCAGAGGAGGCAACTGCTATTCTGGGGGGCTGGGATGGAATTGCTGTATAGTGGAAAGGCCTTGTCCAGGGGACATCCTCATTCTGTCAAAGCCAGAGCTTGGAGAACAGCTAGAAGGTCCCCAAAGGCCAGCTAACCCCTTTGGCTGCAACACGAAGTGTCGGTGCAATTGTCTTCTTGTTTGTGAGTCTTAAAATGACTAATCTGTACGTTGATTGTCCATTACTATGGAAAATCAGTTATTGTACAGCTCTCATTTTAGTATTGGTCCCATTTTCAGGCTTTTGTCAACCAATGATACAAGCCATTTGAGTGATCATATATATTGATGGTTACTGATTTCTTGCTTATGCGTGTGTGCTCTAGTATGTCGTGTATATCATTTTGGATTATTACGTATCGGTTCTCTCTTTGTGAGATAAAACAGATACACTGTAGAAAGAAGGAATAGATCTTCCATCAAACATTGTGAGCTGTGGACTGTTTTAGGTTGAGATCAGGTTTTGATAAGTGGGATGAATATATAATGGTCATTCTTGAACTCTCAGTTTGTTATGGTGCTTGAAAATGTGATGTGATTTGTTATGCCAAATGTTAGATAAATTGCGAATTAAGGATGCACAACTTGGATTTCAGCTGCTTGATTAGAATTTGACATTTTACAATAACGGTCGTTTTGACAATTGAAAACTTCTGTTTGGTATTGTTGCAGATGCCAAGTCCGTAGTAGAAAAGGGCAACCATAAACTGGATTCCCACCCACTGTGTGTCACGTTTTATTGGGCCTCAAACTTGGGGCCGGGGCCAGATCATCCGAACGCAGCATCCACTCAGGTGTTTCCTGGTACTCAGTCATCATCTTTGTCAAACGGAGAAAAGCCTGAGGCGCCCAGACCAGAGCATCTGTTCCAGCAGTCCAGTGTTCCTCCTGCTGCTGTGTCTGCACCCTCACATTTCAGAGAATCACCAGCCACATCAGGGAGCATGTACCAGCAGCCAAGCGCAGCTCCAAGTGCCATGCCTGTATCGGCAAACTTCAGAGGGTCAACGGAAATGGGGACGTCAGGAAATATGTACCAACAGCACAATGCAGCTTCAGCTGATATTTCTGCAGCTTCAAACTTCAGGCAGTCATCTGAAATGGGCAGATCAGGGAATCTGTACCCCCAGCCAAACCCAGATATGGCTGCTATGTTTGCTTCATCAGACTTCAGAGGGTCAGCAGAGGCAGGCAGGTCAGGGACTCTGTACCCACAGCCAAATGCCCCCCATGTGGTAAATGACCCCCAGCAGTTCTGCCCTCCTCCCAGAGAGAGAGGCTTTGGTGGGGGCCACTTTTCCAGCTCAGGGAGCACACACAGGGAGAGAGAAGTGGGAGGGTTGGGCCTTGGGTATCTGCAGGGAGCTGCCAGTGACCAGCGCCACGGTGCAGCAGACCTGTTCACTCTCCCAGGACCATTAGGGAACAGGACCGTCCCCTCAAACCTGCCCCATACCAGCACAGCTCCCTACATGGAACCAGCCCCGGGCCTTCAGCATCACATGGGCATGGATAGCAGCTCAAAGATCAGCTCCTGCAAACACATGCCCAAAGAGAAACATGACCTGGATGACACAAGATTTTTACTTGGAAATCAGAGGAACCCTCAGATATCTGGATGTTATGAGGGATTGGAGCACGGAGGCTGCGCCCCACCAGAGCCTGGTTTCAGGACAAATGTAGTACACTCGCCTTCTGCCCCCAAGACTGTCAGATTTTATCTGGGTGGCGATGTCATTCGAAGAATTAGAAATGACCAGAAATTGGTCACTGAGTTAATTGAAACTACTAGATCATTGGAAGGCAAATACCTGTTTGATGATCCTGACAATATTGCCATAACATATCGTTCTGGAGATCCTGGTTGGAGCTGGGAAAACAGAGTCAGAGAGGCAATGGATGTCTTTGTGAAGCCCATCAAACTGCAAATAATCAGAGAGAAAGAGTCTGCAAGGCAGGAACCAAGGATGGAAATGGACCCTCCAGGAATGCCAGCTTGGACAGGAGCATCTAACATGTCTTCAGCAACATCTGACTTGGACAAACCAGCCCCTGTGGGAAGTTTTGACATCCCCAACCTCAGACAGGGACAGATGAAGATTCTGCAACTGCCAAAGACACTGGATAAATACAAGAGGCGTTATCCAGGCCTGGAGATATCCGTGGACGAAGAGAAGAAAACGGCTGTTGTTACCGCTTCTGAAGCCGATATCAGAAATGCACAGTTAGAGGTGTTTCAGTTTGTTACCAGTCTTGGAGACATCGTTGTTCCTCTCACCCCAGGTTTAGCTGAAATGTTCAAGAAGAAAGACACCAGAGACTGGGTGCAGCAGTCTCTGATTGACAAGAATGATCTGCTGTGTCACTGGGAGATCTGTGACAATAAAAACATCACACTGAGCTGCTTGACTTCCGATGTACCTCGTCTGAAACAACTCTTCAAGTCTGCTTTTGAGGAAGTCACCGTCCAACTCACTGACAAGGAAGTGTGCCTGCTCAAGTCCCCTGCCTGGGCTTCGTTTGTGGAAGAGATGCAAGGGAGAAATCGAGGAGACGGCTACCCCGCTCCAATGCTGCTTCCCAAAGAGAAGCAGATCATCATAGTGGACACACCGTCCTACCTGAGCGAGACGCGTCTGGCTCTGAGAACCTTTCTGGATAAGAACAAGCTGGAGAAAGAGATGCTGCCCGTCAGCACCAATCGGATGAAGTTTCTGCAGCAGTTCTGCAAAGAAGAGATGCGCGCTGTTCAGCAGAAGGCGAAGAGCGTGGGTGTGTCTGTTAACTTCACCAACTCCAGCATTGTGGCTGAAGGTTCCAGGGATTGCCTGGGGGAGATTGTAGGCAAGGTGAAGGAGCTGGTAGGGAGGATCAAGGAGGACAAGATGACCTTCAGGAAACCCGGCGTGGCCTCCTACCTGACAGGTATGGTATGGTAGAGTGTGGTGTGATATGGTATTGGATGGGATGGCATTATGTTTCTAGTCATTGAGACTTGTCTCTGGTGAAATTAGGGCTGCTCCCTAGGAGAGAGCATGTCACAGCTAGTGCAGTGCCAGCTGCTTTTGTTTTGTTTTCTTTTGTTTTTCAATTTTATGTGTATGTGACTGGAAGAGAAGGGGGAGGGGTATATTTTGAAAAATGTAGAACTCCTTTCTTGGACATGCACAGTGTGCGCGCTCGGTTTTTGTCATCTCCTCTGAAAGAGTTTATGTTCAGATCACATGGTCTAGTGGAGAGTGAGCAGTAAAACTTTCTGATGCAGCAGAGAATGAACTTGGGTTTGTTGATGTACTCGCAGAGCATGTCACCTCTGAGTTGCTCTACTACAGGTCAGGTCAGAGAATGAGGACAACTAGGCCTCGCGGCCTCTTAATGTGTCCTTTCTGATTATTTGTATTCTTTTTCATGATTGGCATGACTAGGACGCTTTTAGATGTGTTAATCATATACACATTTCAATTGTTGATTCTTGGGGTCTTTATCGAGGAGGTTTTTGAACTGATTAAGGTTAGGTGCCAATTTAATATGTGCTGGAAGAGGATTCCAGTATTTAGTGACTCTGTTACTAAAGAAATTCTTTCTAATGTTAGTTCTGCTGTATTGGGTTAGTAGTTTCAAATCATTATTCCTAGTTTTTGAGTAGTTAGAAAGTTGTAGCAAATGTTTGTTAGTAATATCAGAACTGTGAAAATTTTTATAAACATTTATCAAATCACCACGTAGTCGCCGATATTTTAGGGATGGTAAATTCAGTTTATCTAACCTGTCACCATAATCTAAATTTCGTAATGCTTTTACTAGTTTGGTTGCTCTCCTTTGAACACGTTCGATAGCCTGAGACTGTCATTTTAGGAAAGGATTCCAAATTAAGTTGCCATATTCCAAATGGGGTCTCACCAAACTTTTATACAAATTTACAAACACCTCTCCATTTAGTCCTATAAAAGTCCTCATTATTAATCCTAACATTTTGTTTGCTTTATTAATTGCGGATGTTATATGCTTATCAAATTTCAGTTTTGGATCAAAAATCACTCCAAGATCCTTTTCTTCTATACAAGATTCCAAAACGTGTCTGTCGTTACCGTGTGTTATTTCGTACTCTGTTCAAGGATTGTTTAGGCCCAAATGCATGACTTTACACTTATTTGCGTTGAAGTAAAGATTCCACTTTGCAGACCAGTCAATAAGGGCCCAAAGGCAAGGACTTCCTGGGTTTGTTGATGTACTCGCCGAGCATGTCACCTCTGAGTTGCTCTGCTACAGGGCCCAAAGGCAAGGACTTCCTGGGTCTGTTGATGCACTCACCGAGCATGTCACCTCTGAGTTGCTCTGCTACAGGGCCCAAAGGCAAGGACTTCCTGGGTTTGTTGATGCACTCACCGAGCATGTCACCTCTGAGTTGCTCTGCTACAGGGCCCAAAGGCAAGGACTTCCTGGGTTTGTTGATGCACTCACCGAGCATGTCACCTCTGAGTTGCTCTGCTACAGGGCCCAAAGGCAAGGACTTCCTGGACCAGACCGGCGCCGCCACACGCTGCTACATCACAACCAACTCCAGCAAGGAGGGTGAGGGGGCGGAGTCTGGTGGTGGTGGAGCCCACGAAGGGCAGCTGCTGGCCCGGATCAGCCTGGACTCTGACCACCAGGTGCTGATCGTGCAGGGGGACATCACCAAGTGCGCTGTGGAGGCCATCGTCAACGCCGCCAACACCCGGCTCCAGCATGGTGGGGGTGTGGCTGCAGCAATCGCCAAAGCTGGTGAGTGGGGGGGGGGGGGAGGAGAAAGGGGGTGTTTAAAGCTGCATTTGATTTCTTGGAACTTGCTCAAATCATTTCCATGCTATATAACTTGTTAGCTCCTTACTTCAAGCTTCTTTTTTTTAACTCACTCGGGACGAATCGGGCCGTTCGGGCTCATGGCCTGCACAAACGTTTACCCGTTTCTTACCAAGGTCATTGTTTTCTGATTTTTTTTTAGAATTTTGTGCTGTTTTTTATTTTAAATTATAATTAAATACACCCATAAACGCGAAAATAAACTTCTTTTGAAAAAGTATTACGTTCTTATATGTTTTTTAGATCGCACTCTTCAAGTGTGCATGGTACTTGGTAGTGAACTATGCCCACCACCTACAGCCTCAGGACTTGGTAGCCTCTTCTGCATTATCGTTCTCATTCCCCCATGCCTTTCTCAGCCCTCTCCCTTACACCAAATTCAATTTCTTACCCTATTTTCTAAACATTCTCTATATTTTATGTTGTTCTCTGATTCTTGCTACATGGCTCAACATAAGAAAATCAACAGGGTCAATAATGTGACTCTGCATCACGAAAGGGACATTAAGTGTCAAACTGACCATTCTGAGAAAATTATGCACCGATTCACAATCGCGGCTCGAATCGATATTAGAATCGTTTCATCGAGTCACAGTGACGCTGTGTACCCCCCCTTCTACTGCACTATGATCTTCTATTACTCTTTCATGCACTGTCAATATCCGACCTAGCAAAACCTAAAAATGCATTATTTAAGCAAACATCAATGATAATTTCCAGTAGGAAAGCTTCGCCAACACGAAAATCCACCATGTTTGATAGGAAACTTAACTTTCTGACCGAACAAAACTTTGAAAAATTAAGTAAACGGTTATAAAAGCAATATGGTGGCTAACTGGAAGAAAACAGATGTTGACTGAGCCACGTTCTGAAGTGAAAGTAAGGTTGTTTCTATTTTTAGTCATGGGAACAACGTCTACGAAGCGTTGGTTTTGAGTACCCCTCTCTGGACGACACAGGGCGCCTGCAGTTGCAGGGGAGAGTATCTACTCGGCGACACAGTGCACCTGCAGCATGCTAAAGGTTAATGTCCCTTTCGTGGTGCTGGGTCACATTTGTTCCCATACATGTTTGTAGTGTGCATGGAGAGGACACGTTTCATCGCTCCAAAACCTAATGGAACTTTTCAAATTTTGATGAATGAAGACTAACTAATTTCTCAAAATATATTGAAAATGTGTTCTGCAAATTTTGAAAGCAAATAAACTATTCAGTCAATTTTGACAGCAGTTTGAAGTTAGATCTCGATTTTGAAATAACAAATTTCACTTTTGGGGGCAATAAACACGCCGTGTATAAAGACTACAAATATGAGCAATGCAAAACTTCTATCAAAATAAAGAAAAATCAAGTGACTATCTCTGAAAGTAAAAAGGAATGCATTTAATTTCTTGCTTGGGGGATTTTGTACCTTCAATTTAAGTTATGCACACGAGAAGCGGCCATGGTAAGAAATGGGTTAACACTTTCAACACAACCCTTCTCGCTGCTCCGTATTCCCTCAGGACACTGCAGTCAAGGAGTAGAAATTCCTTCTGGAGACCCGATTTTGGCCCTTTTCAATACATTCTCTTTAAGAATCTGGAGATCACAGTGGCTTTATTTTTGTATATTGGTTTAGATATATCTTTAATCCTTTAACCCTCTTGTGCCTGACGCTCTGTGCTCTCAATCACCTCTGAAATCCTAACCCAAGGGACGTCACTCCGTACAAAAGGCGGGGTAGCGTCAGAAAAATAATAAAATAAAATATACCCTACCAGATTTTGTGTGTTTTTTTGTTTTGAATGTGTTGCCGAGATGTCTGTCTGAGTTGCAAAAGGAATTTCAAGATGTTATGGGGATGCATGGCTCCACAAAAAAAATCAAAAATGCCAAAGTTTATTCGCAAACTGCATTCACTAGTCATTCACTGCCTACTTTTGCAGACTGTTGAAGCCTAAGACGACTGAAATGGAAATGTAGATCAAAACCATTCACTTACCCTTTCACTTCACGATCTTATAATTCCTATCTTTCACAAAAAAGGGAATTTTCATCGCTGTCATCACTCAGTGGATGCAATAACGACTCATCATCCATGATGTAAAAGTCGGGAAAATGCCGATGTCAGTAACACGACTTCAAAAATTCGCATCGATCGAACAAAAACAAGCTCGCTGCCGAAATAGGTCAGAATACACTCCTTACTCATCACTTCGCGATCTCATAAGTCCCATCTTTCACAAAAATAGGACTATTCATCGCTTTCCTCAGTCAATGGACGCCATAACTGTTCGTCATCCATATTGGAAAAATCGCGAAAATGCCGAAGTCGGTCACTAATTTTCAAACCAATCGGCCTAGAAGCCATTGCAAGCAACAGGACGGAAGTGTAATCTACAGCGAAAGCGAGGCTGAAGCGCTCACGTGACTGCCATGTGATAGAAACAAAATGGAAGCGCCCAAACCGGCCACGTGGAATCCGTATGTTCCCGAACGTTCTAGACGTTTCCGATCCAAATTTTTTTGGAACGTTCATGACCGTTCACTGCACAAGAGAGTTAAATGATATAAAACTGGAAAACCGACTCGTTAATTTGTGTTTAGCTGAATGAGCTGAAGCACTGAATGAGCTGAAAGCAGCCACACTACTGTCGGCCTCAGGGGCATTTTGCCTGTTGTTATCATACTAGCAGCGTGTCGGCAATAGTAAACTTGGGCGTTGCTAGTATTCTAGCAGCATGTTGGGAAAAAGTTAAGAACGAGTGCGACTGATCCGGGCCGTCAGAGGTTTTGAGAAGTTTTGCTTGGAGCTTTCCAGAGTGACATTGTGCATTGTCAGACAGTGGATTTTGACAGTTTGAGCTATCAGAATTCCTTCCTTCTATGTGTAAGCTGTTTCAATCTATAGAAGACAAACGAACACAGTATAGAGTCTGATATATAATGATCGATTAATGCATGGATTTATTCACGTTTTCTGAAAATGATGGTCCCTAACTGATTTTTTATGATTTTGTTTCTAACCCGGTCTAACCATACATCTTAAGCGATTATAGGGGGCAGCGGCTCGCCAGCACCAAGTGAGTAAAAAGTGTATTATTTACTTAATTTTTTATATGTATGTGTGAATAAGTGGTATAACGGTCTTTTGTGTGTGTGCTTGCATGCGCGCGTGTGCGTGGGTGTGTGTCCCTGTGTGTTGATGCCATTTGCAGGTGGTCAAAAAATCCAGGATGAGTCAGACAGACTGCTGGACAAGGATGGGGAGCTGAGTGAGGGGGAGGTGGTGGTGACGGGGGCTGGCTTCCTCACCTGTTCTCACGTGCTGCACGCTGTGTGTCCCACCTGGCAGGGGGGAGATCAGGGTGAGTGTTGGAACAGTTAGGGTTATAACAGAGGTGCCTACCATCAAGGAGTGTCTGTAACTGTCCAGGAAAATCGAGAAAATCAATCGCAGGAGTGTTCCAAAAATATGATTCTCAGCCACCTGTTCTGGTTATTGGTAATCGCCGATTAGAGAAATTTGAATCTGCTGAAATTGCTGATTACAACTATTTTTAACATTTTGAGTGCTTGACATCACTTCCCGCTTGTGTAGTGCGCGCGAAAATGGCAGCCGGTAGTGAAGCAAGAGGCAATTCTGACTTTCACGCCAACAAAACATTCTGCCTCATTTATCATGTGAGGGAAGAATGCAAAAGATATGACTTTCTTACATTTTGTGACCTTTGCTCTTGTGAATTTGCATAGCTAGAAGAATCACATCGCCGATAGTAACTAGCAATGCAATAGATGACACCACAACTGCTGCACGATGTGTGTCCTACCTGGCAGGGGGGGGTGATCAGGATGACTGCTGGAACAGCAAGGGTCAAATTTGGTTGTCACTGGTAATTATATTTCAATGCAATGCAATGGACGATATTACAATAGCATGCAACCAGTATGTTCTCGAGGTCTGCATGCAGTGAGTCCCACCTGAGCTATAGCCAGGCTTGTCAGGTCTCAGACTCTGAAACCAGCAGTCCACAGAAAGGTTGTAACCCTATTTTCTTCTCCCCTTTCAGAGGAAGAAGAACTTCTGACTCGCACGGTGAAAAACACTCTGAGGAAAGCAGAAACCATGCAGCTGAGCTCCCTAGCCATGCCGGCCATCAGCTGTGGCATCTTCCGCTACCCCGTGGACCAAGCCACCTCCACCATCATCAAAGCCATCGGCAGTTACTTCAGGGAAACGGGGGCGAGCTGCTGCATCCACAAGCTGATCCTGATTGATGTGGGGACTGAAGCCTTGCAGGGTTTCATTGACGCGTCCAAAAGCCTCTTCGGCAAGCTGATGGAGGTCAAAGGTCGACTCAAGAGTTCACCTGCAGGGAAACAGGTTCATGTTTCGGAGCGCGGAGCGCAGAGAGGTAGGGAAAAAAGCCTGTCTTTTCTTTCTTTTTCTTTTATTTTATAAAGAGAGTTCTTCGAAATCCATAAACCCGTGGAGCACCCTCGAGTGCCTGGTAAAAACAATTGCTGTCCGTTATCGGTTAGTGCCCGCACTTACCGAGTGTGGCCACAAACTGTACTGGTTACACACACGAGATTCTCGAATTGTGAGACTTGCTTGTTAACCATTTCCTGCAGTATCTTTTGGTCTTTACTGTGTCAAAATTGATCAAATTGTAACAATATTTTTTGTTGTCTGACGAAGAATTATGGCGTCTGTTGAACATTATCGTAGATGATTAGAGCGATTTTGACAGCTTTTTAGCGAGGTAACTTGTAGAAATTGATTGAGTATGGGTTGAATGGTTGACCTAGATAACAGACTTCGAAGCTCTCAAAGTCAAAATCAATTATCTGACACCAAGAATTATTGTGAAATTAGGTGCCGTCAGCCGAATGGCTACAGTATAGAAATCATAGAGAAGCTGTTGTAGGCTGCACTGTTTGCAAAGCCCATTTTTGCAACGGACATTGTTTTGCACAGTTTTATGGCACATAGCTGTAGTAATATTTCAGTTCTCTGGTTCCAAATTTGGAGCCTTCTTGATTGATTTTTGACATTTATGTATTTTTCTATTTTTATTTTTATATTTGTGTGTGTGCACATTTTGCAGTCATATTTTTGTTTAAAGTAATCAGTACCCTGAATTTTAAGTTAGTGTTTCTTTGTGACTTTTATTTTAGAGTATCAAGAACATAATTGAAATAATTCAATGCATTTACAGACTAAAATGATATCTTTACTCTTTAAATTTTTTTTACCTACTGGTGTGAATTGCTCAAGTTATTTCCCTTTACATTGGATTTCATTGTAGCAAGGATAGCGTTGGGGATAAGTGGGTTAACTCATTCGCATCGCATCGACTTTGAATTATTAAAAAAACTCACAAATCACTCCAGCCATGCACACAAACAAAAGGCATACATAAACAAAAGGAGAAATGAAAGATTTTTACTTCAGGTTTAGACATAGGGAAGTGGTAGATCAGACTTTTCTATGTATAGACTTTATATGATGCAAAAACTCTCTACACCGATTGGTTCCCCCACAATGAACCACTACAAAAGCAAAGTCAGAGGCAAAATTGTGGTCTAAGGGAGCGAAGCGAGTTTAGAAGTGACCAAGGTATGGTATGCACACAGATTTACTTCCACTGAAGCAAATGCATCAAATTGACAGCTATCTAATTCCGGACATATATGGCCGGAACAACTTGAATGAGTTTTAAAGGGCACTCACACGCTCAGTTCAGGTCAACGGAAAGGGTGTAACTCTATTTTCTTCTCCCCTTCACTGTCTCCTGTACTGATCATTTGTTCAATGGTTTTATAGTTAGAGCACAGTAGTTACAGGCATCAGAACGGCCCGCGGATCTGCGGGTTTCCGCGGTTTTGGTAGCCACTGGCCGCGGTTTTGGCACTGCCGGCCGCGGTTTGTACTTCATGAGGCAGCGCGATCTTATTCTCAAATGGTATTCTTAAACGGTTTGTTTTCATACTGCGCCTTCGGAAACGAAAAATCGCGGCCATGTTTGTTTTTTCTTCCGAGTTTAGAGCTCTCTAGACTCTTACTTTCACTGTTTCAGAGTTTGTTTTGATGACAGTGATTGTGATTTGGGTTTTAAATGAGTCGATTTAGAGGATATGATCGCTGTCACGAGTTTGTGACATTGTTCTTCTGAACAGACAGAGAAAGGCACAGTCTACCACTCGATCACAAAGGACCCCGAGATCTTTCTCCTTCTTTGAACCTAATCGAGACAACCTACTTGTGAAATCCGTGCAACCCGTGTTAGCTCTGACCTCTCGCGAGACTCCACATTCAACTGGCGACTTCATGAGTTTCGACCGGTCAAACGTCACTCCATATTTTTCCTTCAGTTAAGCAACATCGCTTCATCGCTTCATCCTTTCTCCTTTTCATCGTTCTGTCCACCTACGGCCGCCCAGTGCTGAGGTGTGGTGAGGGCCACGTCCCTGAAGGATCCTGTTATCAATTGTTTATCCTGCACGAGTCCTAGACGTGGGGATAGCGAAGCTGTAGAGCTTCGGCTGACATCGTTTCTTCTCTTCATCCTCATCGCCATCTTCACCCCTTTTTATTTGGTTCCTCATTGTCCTCCCTTCCCCGTCATCGTCCCTGGCGTTCACTGGAGTCCTGGAAGAAAGCTGTGGCCGGTCCGGAACCCCTTCCACCTGCTCGCGCTTACCCCGAGCCCTTGGCGAGACCAGAGCTGCGACTGTCTTGTGGGGAGGATTCTTCTTCTTCATTCCGCCACTTGGAAGATTGGTCAGTAGCTGCATAAAATTAGTATTAATCCCGTTAAAACTCGTACAACAACACGTGCGTAACAATGTAGAATAGCTAGTTATAGTTTTGCTAACATGTATATTTGTGTGCGTTTTCTTTGGTTCATTTTTCTTATTATTTTCTTGATTTTTGCATAAGGGGCTAAGGAACTGACTGGCTGGGTCATGACTTGTCAATTGGATAGGTTTTTGCCGGTCGTAGAATTTGGTACTTGAACTCGGCACATATTTTTGAATCAATGTTTTGGCTCGCCATTGTGTGTTTAGGCCGTACAAATCGTTTTTCGGTGCAAAGCGTATTTGAGTTCACAGAGATTCAGAATCCTAAATGCGTGCACGTGCGCGCATTATTCCTTGTTGCGGTATATGTTTAGCCTCGCGGCCTATGTTTAGCCCCCCTCGCGGCCTATGTTTAGCCTTGCGGTATATGTTTAGCCTCGCGACCTATGTTTAGCCTCGCGGTCATCGTCCTAGCTTAATTAGGTATTAAGAGACTCTGCGGAGAGCTGGATAACAGAGGGTTATTCCAGTTGCGCTTCTAGCTATGCTGATAGGGGCTTTGTAAAGCGTTCATACCCGTTTCTGTTTTTATTTTTGAGAGAAAGTGTAATTAATGTTTTCAAGGCTCTTTGACCTTTTGAAGTACATTGTGA
>JAGGCT020000114.1:16722-33173 GCA_017654935.2 Phymorhynchus buccinoides
TTTTCCCCAAAAGGCATTCACAATGTAACCTTCAAAAGGTCAAACACGCTTGAAAACATTAATTACACCTTTCTCTCACAAATAAAAAACCATAAACGGATGAACCTCATTTTACAAAGCCCCTATCAGCAGAGCTAAGAAGCGCGACTGGAATAACCCTACTGTTATCCAGCTCTCCGGCAGAGTCCTCTAATACCTAATTAAGCTAGACGATGACCGCGAGGCTAAAACATCGTCGCGAGGCTAAACCATATACCACAAGCTAAACATAGGCCGCGAGGGGGGCTTTAAAAAAAACCCCCAAAATAGGCCGCGAGGCTAACATATACCGCAACAAGGAATAATTCGCGCCGCAGTGCACGCATTTAGGATTCTGATGTCTGTGAAACTCAATACGCTTGGGCCACCGAAAAACGCTTGCACGGTCCTGAAACACATCAATGGCGAGCAAAACATTGATTCAAAAATATGTGCCGAGTTCCAAGTAACAAAATTCTACGACCGGCAAAAACCTATCCACTGTGACAAGTCATGATAGTCGTTCCGCCGTCAGTTCCTTTAGGCCCCTTATGCACAAATCAAGAAATAATAAGAAAATGAACCAAAGAAAACGCACACAAATATAGCATTTATCAAAACTCTTACTAGCTATTCTAACATTGTTACGCACGCATTTGTTGTCCGAGTTTTAACGGGCTTAATCTAATTTTATGCAGGCTACTGCCAAAGCTTCCAGGTGGCGGAATGAAGACTAAGACAATCCTCCCCACAAGACATCGCAGCTCTGGTCTCGCCATAGGGCTCGGAGTAGATCGAGAGCAGGTGGCAAGGGTTCCGGACCGGCCACAGCTTTCTTCCAGACTCCAGTGAACGCCAGGGACGATGACGGGGAAGGGAGGACTGAGGAAACCAAATAAAAAGGGGTAAGATGGCGATGAGATGGAGAGAGAAACGATTTCAGCCGCAGCTCTACAGCTTCCAGTCTATCCCCACGTCTAGGACTCGTGGCATGAAGAAAGGAAAAACATTGATAACAGGATTCCTTCTTTCCCCCTTTCAGGGACGTGGCCTAACCAACACTCAGCACTGGGCGGCCGTAGGTTGGACAGAACGAGAAAAGTGAGAAGGATGAAGCGATAAAAGCGATGTTCTTAACTGAAGGAAAAATATGGACTGACGTTTGACCAGGGGGTCGAAACTCATGAAGTCCCGGAGTTGAATGTGGAGTCTCGCAGAGGTCCGAGCTAACACGGGTTGCACAGATTTCACAAGTAGTTGTCTCGTTAGGTTGAAAAGAAGGAGAACGATCTCGGGGGTCCTTTGTGATCGAGTGGTAGACTGTGCCTTTCTCTGTCTGTTCAGAAGACAATGTCAAAACTCGTGACGCGATCATATCCTCTATCGACTCATTTAAACCCAAATCAAATCCTGTCATCAAAACAACTCTTGACACAGTGAACGTAAGGTCCTAGGAGCTTCTACTCGAGAAAAATACAAACCGGGCCAAGATTTTTCGTTTCCAAGGCCAGGTATGAAAAACAAACCGTTTTAAGAATACCATTTGAGATTAAGATCGCGATGCCTCATGAAGTACAACCGCGGCCGGCATTGCCAAAACCGCGGCCATGGGCTACCACACCACGGAAATCGCGGGCCGTTTCTGATGTCCCTGTAACTATGTGCTCTAACTATCAAAACCATTGAACAAATTGCTCAGTAAAGGAGACAGTGAAGGGGAGAAGAAAATAGAGTACCCCTTTCGGCGTTGACCTGAACTGAGCGTGTAGTGCCTTTAACTCATTCAAGTTGTTCCTCCATATATTTCATGAATTAATAGCTGTCAATTGATGCATTTGCTTCAGTGGAAGTAAATATGTGTGGCATACCTACTTGGTCACTTCTAACTCGCTTCGCTCCCTTAGACCCATTTTGCCTCTGCTTTGCTTTTGTAGTGGTCATTGTGGGGAACCAATCGGTGTAGACATTTTTTGCATCATAAAAGTCTATACATAGAAAAGTCTGATCTACCACTTTCCCTATGTCTAAACCTTAAGTACAAATTTTCTCCTTTTGTTTATGTAATGCTTTGTTTGTGTGCATGGCTGGATGATTTGTTAGCTTTTTAGAAACAATTCAAAATCGATGCTATGCGAATGAGTTAACCCACTTATCCCCAACGCTTATCCTTGCTGACAATGACTCCAATGTAAAGGGAAATAACTTGAGCAATTCACACCGTAGGTAAAAAAAATTAAAGATAAAGGATATCCATTTAGTCTGTAAAATGCATTGAATTATTTCAATTATTTCTGATACTCTAAATAAAAGTCACAAAGAAACCTAACTAAAAGTCAGGGTACTGATTCCTTAAACAAACGATGACTGCAAAATGTGCACACACACAAATCTACAAAATACAATAGAAAAATACATAAATGTCAAAATCAATCAGAAAGCTTCCAACTTGGAACCAGAGAACTGCATTATTACTACTGCTATGTGCCATCCGAACTGTGGCAAACAATGTCCGTTGCAAAAATGGGCTTTGCAACATTGCACCTACAATCAGCTTCTCTATGATTTCTATACTGTAGCCATTCGCTGACGGCAACCTAATTTCACAATAATTCTTTGGTGTCAGATAATCGATGTTGACTTTGAGAGCTCGAAGTCTGTATCTAGGTCACCCATTCAACCCATACTCAATCAATCATTCTACAAGTTACCTCGCTAAAAGCTGTCAAAATCTGCTCTAATCATCTACCTAATGTTCAACAGACGCCATAAATTCTTCGTCAGGACAACAAAAAATATTGGTTACAATTTGATCAATTTTGACACAGTAAGACCAAAAGATACTGCAGGAAATGTTTTACAAGCAAGTCTCACAATTCGAGAATCTCGTGTGTGTAACCAGTACAGTTGGTGGCCAACACTCGGTAAGTGCTGGCACTAACCCGATAACGGACGCAATTGTTTTTTACCGGCACTCGAGGGTGCTCCACGGGTTTATGGATTTCGAAGAACTCTCTTTATAAAATAAAAGAAAAAGAAAGAAAAGACAGTCTTTGTTTTCCCTACCGTCTCTGCCGCTCCGCGCTCCGAACATGAACCTGTTTCCTGCAGGTGAACTCTTGAGTCGACCTTTGCCGCCATCAGCTTGCCGAAGGGCTTTTGGAAGCGTCAATGAACCCTGCAAGGCTTCGTCCCCACATCAATCAGGATCGCTTGTGATGCAGCAGCTCGCCCCCGTTTCCCTGAGTGACTGCCGATGGCTTTGATAGATGGTGGAGGTGGCTTGGTCCACGGGTAGCGGAAGATGCCACAGCTGATGGCCGGCATGGCTAGGGAGCCAGCTTCATGGTTTCTGCTTTCCTCAGAGTTGTTTTTCACGTGCGAGTCAGAATTCTTCTCCTCTGAAGGGGAGAAGACATGAGGGTTACAACCTTTCTGTGGACTGCTGGTTTCAGAGTCTGAGACCTGACAAGCCTGGCTATAGGCTCAGTGGGACTCACTGCATGCGACCTC
Source organism: Phymorhynchus buccinoides (assembly GCA_017654935.2). NCBI lineage: Eukaryota > Metazoa > Mollusca > Gastropoda > Neogastropoda > Raphitomidae > Phymorhynchus > Phymorhynchus buccinoides. The sequence continues at coordinate 20,251 of JAGGCT020000114.1, forward strand.
GAGACATTGGTTGCATGCTAGTGTACTATCGTCCCATTGCATTGCATTGAAATATAATTACCAGTGACAATCAAATTTGACCCTTGCTGTTCCAGCAGTCATCCTGATCACCCCCACTGCCCGGTATGCACACATCGTGCAGGCAGTTTGTGTCATCTAGTGGCTGCTAGTTACTATCGGCGATGTGGATTCTTCTAGCATGCAAATTCACAAGAGCAAAGGTCACAAATTTAATAAGTCGTTCTTTTGCATTCCTTCCCTCACATGATTAAATGGGCAGATGTTTTTGTTGGCGTGGAAAGTCAGAATGCCTCTTGTTCACTACCGGCTTGCCATTTTCGCGCCACTTACACAAGCGGGAGTGATGTCAAGCACTCAAAGTTAAAATAGTTGTAATCACAATTTCCAGCAGATCAAATTTTCTCTAATCGGAGTTACCAATACCAGAACGGTGGCTGAGAATCTATTTTTGCTGCAAATGGCATCAACACACAGGGACACACACCCACGCACACGCGCGCATGCAAGCACACACACAAAAGACCGTTATACCACTTATTCACACATACATATAAAAAATTAAGTAAATAATACACTTTTTACTCACTTGGTGCTGGCGAGCCGCTGCCCCCTATAATCGCTTAAGATGTATGGTTAGACCGGGTTAGAAACAAAATCATAAAAAATCAGTTAGGGACCATCATTTTCAGAAAACGTGAATAAATCCATGCATTAATCGATCATTATATATCAGACTCTATACTGTGTTCGTTTGTCTTCTATAGATTGAAACAGCTTACACATAGAAGGAAGGAATTCTGATAGCTCAAACTGTCAAAATCCACTGTCTGACAATGCACAATGTCACTCTGGAAAGCTCCAAGCAAAACTTCTCAAAACCTCTGACGGCCCGGATCAGTCGCACTCGTTCTTAACTTTTTCCCAACATGCTGCTAGAATACTAGCAACGCCCAAGTTTACTATTGCCGACACGCTGCTAGTATTTTAGCAACAGGCAAAACGCCCCTGTGGCCGACAGTAGTGTGGCTGCTTTCAGCTCATTCAGTGCTTCAGCTCATTCAGCTAAACACAAATTAACGAGTCGGTTTTCCAGTTTTATATCATTTAACTCTCTTGTGCAGTGAACGGTCATGAACGTTCCAAAAAATTTTGGATCGGAAACGTCTAGAACGTTCGGGAACATACGGATTCCATGTGGCCGGTTTGGGCGCTTCCATTTTTGTTTCTATCACATGGCAGTCACGTGAGCGCTTCAACCTCGCTTTCGCTGTAGATTACACTTCCGTCCTGTTGCTTGCAATGGCTTCTAGGCCGATTGGTTTGAAAATTAGTGACCGACTTCGGCATTTTCGCGATTTTTCCAATATGGATGACGAACATTTATGGCGTCCATTGACTGAGGAAAGCGATGAATAGTCCTATTTTTGTGAAAGATGGGACTTATGAGATCGCGAAGTGATGAGTAAGGAGTGTACTCTGACCTATTTCGGCAGCGAGCTTGTTTTTGTTCGATCGATGCGAATTTTTGAAGTCGTGTTACTGACATCGGCATTTTCCCGACTTTTACATCATGGATGATGAGTCGTTATTGCATCCACTGAGTGATGACAGCGATGAAAATTCCTTTTTTTTGTGAAAGATAGGAATTATAAGATCGTGAAGTGAAAGGGTAAGTGAATGGTTTTGATCTACATTTCCATTTCAGTCGTCTTAGGCTTCAACAGTCTGCAAAAGTAGGCAGTGAATGACTAGTGAATGCAGTTTGCGAATAAACTTTGGCATTTTGATTTTTTTTGTGGAGCCATGCATCCCCATAACATCTTGAAATTCATTTTTGCAACTCAGACAGACATCTCGGCAACGCATTCAAAACAAAAAAACCACACAAAATCTGTTAGGGTATATTTTATTTTATTATTTTTCTGACGCTACCCCGCCTTTTGTACGGAGTGACGTCCCTTGGGTTAGGATTTCAGAGGTGATTGAGAGCACAGAGCGTCAGGCACAAGAGGGTTAAAGGATTAAAGATATATCTAAACCAATATACAAAAATAAAGCCACTGTGATCTCCAGATTCTTAAAGAGAATGTATTGAAAAGGGCCAAAATCGGGTCCTGAGGGAATTTCTACTCCTTGCCTGCAGTGTCCTGAGGGAATACGGAGCAGCGAGAAGGGTTGTGTTGAAAGTGTTAACCCATTTCTTACCATGGCCGCTTCTCGTGTGCATAACTTAAATTGAAGGTACAAAATCCCCCAAGCAAGAAATTAAATGCATTCCTTTTTACTTTCAGAGATAGTCACTTGATTTTTCTTTATTTTGATAGAAGTTTTGCATTGCTCATATTTGTAGTCTTTATACACGGCGTGTTTATTGCCCCCAAAAGTGAAATTTGTTATTTCAAAATCGAGATCTAACTTCAAACTGCTGTCAAAATTGACTGAATAGTTTATTTGCTTTCAAAATTTGCAGAACACATTTTCAATATATTTTGAGAAATTAGTTAGTCTTCATTCATCAAAATTTGAAAAGTTCCATTAGGTTTTGGAGCGATGAAACGTGTCCTCTCCATGCACACTACAAACATGTATGGGAACAAATGTGACCCAGCACCACGAAAGGGACATTAACCTTTAGCATGCTGCAGGTGCACTGTGTCGCCGAGTAGATACTCTCCCCTGCAACTGCAGGCGCCCTGTGTCGCCCAGAGAGGGGTACTCAAAACCAACGCTTCGTAGACGTTGTTCCCATGACTAAAAATAGAAACAACCTTACTTTCACTTCAGAACGTGGCTCAGTCAACATCTGTTTTCTTCCAGTTAGCCACCATATTGCTTTTATAACCGTTTACTTAATTCTTCAAAGTTTTGTTCAGTCAGAAAGTTAAGTTTCCTATCAAACATGGTGGATTTTCGGGTCGGCAAAGCTTTCCTACTGGAAATTATCATCGATGTTTGCTTAAATAATGCATTTTTAGGTTTTGCTAGGTCGGATATTGACAGTGCATGAAAGAGTAATAGAAGATCATAGTGCAGTAGAAGGGGGGGTACACAGCGTCACTGTGACTCGATGAAACGATTCTAATATCGATTCGAGCCGCGATTGTGAATCGGTGCATAATATTCTCAGAATGGTCAGTTTGACACTTAATGTCCCTTTCGTGATGCAGAGTCACATTATTGACCCTGTTGATTTTCTTATGTTGAGCCATGTAGCAAGAATCAGAGAACAACATAAAATATAGAGAATGTTTAGAAAATAGGGTAAGAAATTGAATTTGGTGTAAGGGAGAGGGCTGAGAAAGGCATGGGGGAATGAGAACGATAATGCAGAAGAGGCTACCAAGTCCTGAGGCTGTAGGTGGTGGGCATAGTTCACTACCAAGTACCATGCACACTTGAAGAGTGCGATCTAAAAAACATATAAGAACGTAATACTTTTTCAAAAGAAGTTTATTTTCGCGTTTATGGGTGTATTTAATTATAATTTAAAATAAAAAACAGCACAAAATTCTAAAAAAAAATCAGAAAACAATGACCTTGGTAAGAAACGGGTAAACGTTTGTGCAGGCCATGAGCCCGAACGGCCCGATTCGTCCCGAGTGAGTTAAAAAAAAGAAGCTTGAAGTAAGGAGCTAACAAGTTATATAGCATGGAAATGATTTGAGCAAGTTCCAAGAAATCAAATGCAGCTTTAACACCCCCCCTTTCTCCTCCCCCCCCCCCCCACTCACACAGCTTTGGCGATTGCTGCAGCCACACCCCCACCATGCTGGAGCCGGGTGTTGGCGGCGTTGACGATGGCCTCCACAGCGCACTTGGTGATGTCCCCCTGCACGATCAGCACCTGGTGGTCAGAGTCCAGGCTGATCCGGGCCAGCAGCTGCCCTTCGTGGGCTCCACCACCACCAGACTCCGCCCCCTCACCCTCCTTGCTGGAGTTGGTTGTGATGTACACAATGTTCAGCTATTGTGCGCCGGCGCTCCGAAGTCTGGTCTATGGAAAAGTGCCTTTTTTAGCCTTGTGGGTTCCGCAAATGTCCAAGCCGTAGTTTTCAGACCATGACCCTAATCCTTTCTCAGTAGGCTGACACATGCTCGGCGTTGAAGTGCTATACCAACAGATCTGCACATTGATGAGAAGTCTTGCAACCTCTTGGGCCTCCGGCTCTAGCCAGAGTCCATCTTACGAAGTGCATCATGTCGTACCTCGAATGTTAGTAGGTAGACATCACATAGAGACCCATGAGCAACGTCCGTGCCCTGATTGGGCCCGGTATTTTTCGCAGAGCAACTCCAGAGGTGATGCGATCTCGTCATGTGAGTAGCATCGAAACCAGACCAGGGCCGAAGATCCTTCGTCCTTTAGGGTCTCCCCTCTGATTAGCAACAGCACCTCAGAGTCTGAGCACTATGCTCATCGGCGAGTCATCAATCAGTACATAACATCCAGCAGATTTGTGGGCCTACTTGCCTGCTCTGGGCTCCTTAATCTGACTTGTGATCTGCAAAGTGGAATCTTTAATTCACGCAATAAGTGAAAAAAAAAAACTTTCAAAAAAAAAAAAGTTTGCAAAAAAAAATAAAGTCAATCATTTACGGCTTCTTAATTAACTATCCTTAGAAACAGAGATACGAAAATAATCCGCACTCGGTCTTTATCAGAGCCTCGAGACACTGCTCATATTAGGAATCTCTGCTGCTCAGACTATGTAACAAGATCTTTAGGTAGTGATCTTTAGATAAACAGCATAAAAACGGCCAAGTTCTTGGATAACCGTCACCTACTACATCCGCAATTAATAACCAGCAAAACAACTATAAGTTCAAGCGAATAATGAATGTAGACTTTATATAGACGACTAATCATGGATTTGAGGTTTGTAAAATTTTATTTCAAATCATGTCTGCTGAGACCCCATTCTGAATATGAGCTCACACTTTAATCTTGTAATACACATCTGCAATCATGCAACGTCTCAGGGCTAATTGAACGTCTCAAAATGCTATGTAAGAGCTAACCAAACTAGTAAAAGCTTTACGAAATTGAGAGTATGAAAGTGACAGCGTTTTAGATGCACATGCCTGACACTTACCTATCCCTAAAAAATATCGGCGCGACTACGCATCGCGATGATGATGATAAAAGGCTTTATAAACATTTCATCGAATGAGTTCTGATCATTACTAACTATAACCTCATTGACCTTACAAACTTTCTAACTAGTCACAAAACAGCGAATAATGATTTGAATACTAACTCCCACTACATAGCCGATCACTAACAGTAGAAGTATATTCCTTTAGTAACAGAGTCACTAATATGAGCTCGAATTCTCTTCCAGCACATATTAAATTGGCACCTAACCTTAATCAGTTCAAAAACCTCCTCGATAAAGACCCCAAGAATCAACAATTGAAATGTGTATATGATTAACACATCTAAAAGCGTCCTAGTCATGCCAATCATGAAAAAGAATACAAATAATCAGAAAGGACACATTAAGAGGCCGCGAGGCCTAGTTGTCCTCATTCTCTGACCTGACCTGTAGTAGAGCACTCAGAGGTGACATGCTCTGCGAGTACATCAACAAACCCAAGTTCATTCTCTGCTGCATCAGAAAGTTTTACTGCTCACTCTCCACTAGACCATGTGATCTGAACATAAACTCTTTCAGAGGAGATGACAAAAACCGAGCGCGCACACTGTGCATGTCCAAGAAAGGAGTTCTACATTTTTCAAAATATACCCCTCCCCCTTCTCTTCCAGTCACATACACATAAAATTGAAAAACAAAAGAAAACAAAACAAAAGCAGCTGGCACTGCACTAGCTGTGACATGCTCTCTCCTAGGGAGCAGCCCTAATTTCACCAGAGACAAGTCTCAATGACTAGAAACATAATGCCATCCCATCCAATACCATATCACACCACACTCTACCATACCATACCTGTCAGGTAGGAGGCCACGCCGGGTTTCCTGAAGGTCATCTTGTCCTCCTTGATCCTCCCTACCAGCTCCTTCACCTTGCCTACAATCTCCCCCAGGCAATCCCTGGAACCTTCAGCCACAATGCTGGAGTTGGTGAAGTTAACAGACACACCCACGCTCTTCGCCTTCTGCTGAACAGCGCGCATCTCTTCTTTGCAGAACTGCTGCAGAAACTTCATCCGATTGGTGCTGACGGGCAGCATCTCTTTCTCCAGCTTGTTCTTATCCAGAAAGGTTCTCAGAGCCAGACGCGTCTCGCTCAGGTAGGACGGTGTGTCCACTATGATGATCTGCTTCTCTTTGGGAAGCAGCATTGGAGCGGGGTAGCCGTCTCCTCGATTTCTCCCTTGCATCTCTTCCACAAACGAAGCCCAGGCAGGGGACTTGAGCAGGCACACTTCCTTGTCAGTGAGTTGGACGGTGACTTCCTCAAAAGCAGACTTGAAGAGTTGTTTCAGACGAGGTACATCGGAAGTCAAGCAGCTCAGTGTGATGTTTTTATTGTCACAGATCTCCCAGTGACACAGCAGATCATTCTTGTCAATCAGAGACTGCTGCACCCAGTCTCTGGTGTCTTTCTTCTTGAACATTTCAGCTAAACCTGGGGTGAGAGGAACAACGATGTCTCCAAGACTGGTAACAAACTGAAACACCTCTAACTGTGCATTTCTGATATCGGCTTCAGAAGCGGTAACAACAGCCGTTTTCTTCTCTTCGTCCACGGATATCTCCAGGCCTGGATAACGCCTCTTGTATTTATCCAGTGTCTTTGGCAGTTGCAGAATCTTCATCTGTCCCTGTCTGAGGTTGGGGATGTCAAAACTTCCCACAGGGGCTGGTTTGTCCAAGTCAGATGTTGCTGAAGACATGTTAGATGCTCCTGTCCAAGCTGGCATTCCTGGAGGGTCCATTTCCATCCTTGGTTCCTGCCTTGCAGACTCTTTCTCTCTGATTATTTGCAGTTTGATGGGCTTCACAAAGACATCCATTGCCTCTCTGACTCTGTTTTCCCAGCTCCAACCAGGATCTCCAGAACGATATGTTATGGCAATATTGTCAGGATCATCAAACAGGTATTTGCCTTCCAATGATCTAGTAGTTTCAATTAACTCAGTGACCAATTTCTGGTCATTTCTAATTCTTCGAATGACATCGCCACCCAGATAAAATCTGACAGTCTTGGGGGCAGAAGGCGAGTGTACTACATTTGTCCTGAAACCAGGCTCTGGTGGGGCGCAGCCTCCGTGCTCCAATCCCTCATAACATCCAGATATCTGAGGGTTCCTCTGATTTCCAAGTAAAAATCTTGTGTCATCCAGGTCATGTTTCTCTTTGGGCATGTGTTTGCAGGAGCTGATCTTTGAGCTGCTATCCATGCCCATGTGATGCTGAAGGCCCGGGGCTTGTTCCCTGTAGGGAGCTGTGCTGGTGTGGGGCAGGTTTGAGGGTACGGTCCTGTTCCCTAATGGTCCTGGGAGAGTGAACAGGTCTGCTGCACCGTGGCGCTGGTCACTGGCAGCTCCCTGCAGATACCCAAGGCCCAACCCTCCCACTTCTCTCTCCCTGTGTGTGCTCCCTGAGCTGGAAAAGTGGCCCCCACCAAAGCCTCTCTCTCTGGGAGGAGGGCAGAACTGCTGGGGGTCATTTACCACATGGGGGGCATTTGGCTGTGGGTACAGAGTCCCTGACCTGCCTGCCTCTGCTGACCCTCTGAAGTCTGATGAAGCAAACATAGCAGCCATATCTGGGTTTGGCTGGGGGTACAGATTCCCTGATCTGCCCATTTCAGATGACTGCCTGAAGTTTGAAGCTGCAGAAATATCAGCTGAAGCTGCATTGTGCTGTTGGTACATATTTCCTGACGTCCCCATTTCCGTTGACCCTCTGAAGTTTGCCGATACAGGCATGGCACTTGGAGCTGCGCTTGGCTGCTGGTACATGCTCCCTGATGTGGCTGGTGATTCTCTGAAATGTGAGGGTGCAGACACAGCAGCAGGAGGAACACTGGACTGCTGGAACAGATGCTCTGGTCTGGGCGCCTCAGGCTTTTCTCCGTTTGACAAAGATGATGACTGAGTACCAGGAAACACCTGAGTGGATGCTGCGTTCGGATGATCTGGCCCCGGCCCCAAGTTTGAGGCCCAATAAAACGTGACACACAGTGGGTGGGAATCCAGTTTATGGTTGCCCTTTTCTACTACGGACTTGGCATCTGCAACAATACCAAACAGAAGTTTTCAATTGTCAAAACGACCGTTATTGTAAAATGTCAAATTCTAATCAAGCAGCTGAAATCCAAGTTGTGCATCCTTAATTCGCAATATATCTAACATTTGGCATAACAAATCACATCACATTTTCAAGCACCATAACAAACTGAGAGTTCAAGAATGACCATTATATATTCATCCCACTTATCAAAACCTGATCTCAACCTAAAACAGTCCACAGCTCACAATGTTTGATGGAAGATCTATTCCTTCTTTCTACAGTGTATCTGTTTTATCTCACAAAGAGAGAACCGATACGTAATAATCCAAAATGATATACACGACATACTAGAGCACACACGCATAAGCAAGAAATCAGTAACCATCAATTTATATGATCACTCAAATGGCTTGTATCATTGGTTGACAAAAGCCTGAAAATGGGACCAATACTAAAATGAGAGCTGTACAATAACTGATTTTCCATAGTAATGGACAATCAACGTACAGATTAGTCATTTTAAGACTCACAAACAAGAAGACAATTGCACCGACACTTTGTGTTGCAGCCAAAGGGGTTAGCTGGCCTTTGGGGACCTTCTAGCTGTTCTCCAAGCTCTGGCTTTGACAGAATGAGGATGTCCCCTGGACAAGGCCCTTTCCACTATAAACAAATTCTAGCCCAGCCCTCTGGAATAGCAGTTGCCTCCTCTGCTATGTGGAAGTGATGGAGGGAAACGACAGAGTAAGCGACTAATTAACACATACAAACAGTGAACCCACCAGCAGGGTCCTGGTGCTGCCTGGTGCTAGGGTTAGGCTTAGGGACAACACATACAAACAGTGAACCCACCAACAGGGTCCTTGTGCTGCCTGGTGCTAGGGTTAGGATCAGGGACAACACATACAAACAGTGAACCCACCAACAGGGTCCTCAAAGTGCACACCAGCGGCCCTCGTGCTGCCTGGGTCCCTGTCCACAGACATCACAGGACCCCCAGCTGTTCCATATTCTCCCCTGCTGCATGCTGAAGTGGTACTTCATGTTTTCGTCCAACGTCTTCGGGTCCAGCCCTTCTACCAGGATTGTGCTGGTCGCATGGTCCCCTCTGCTGGTCACGTCACCCCACTGGCTGAGCCCAGGGTTCTGTCTGATGGGGACTCCGTGGAAGGACAAATGAACACCGGGTTCTAGAGGGTCGCTGAGACACTTCCGCTTCATCTCTCCAAAATCTATTAAAAAACACACAGAAAAACAAAAAAACATTAGATAGACAATCACACATGGGGCATAAAGTTCTGAAGATATGAATAAAGAAACAAAAGAATACATAGGAGGTATAATAACTTATTTATTTTTTTGTCAGGAATCGACAAAAAAATGTAAACAAAGTCTCAGGTAAAAATGAATTTCAAGATTAAACAAAAAATGTAAAACAAAATGAAAAACTTCAAACACTTTCTGCTTAAATAAAAGCAAGTTTTATGTTTCCTATGATTAACAACAACAAAAAAGAAGAAGAAACACAAGCATAAGATGACAGAAGAAAGACAAGAACAAGAACAACAATTGTTTTTTAAAACCGCACAGAAGGCACACAAAAAACACTTGGAAGATCTACAGAAGAAAACCATACCTCTTTGTCTTGGGAAGAAAAACAACAACAACAACAATAAAAAAACATCTACAACACAGACAAGCACAAAACCACACACACACCTATTTCCGCATCAGTGGAGCCAAAGATGACCAGGGCAGAGCCGTCAGACTCAGCGACCTGCACAGAAGTGACGTCCACACCCAGGGTGCACTCCAGGTAGTTCTGAAGGAGATCCCCGCTGGTGCCGGCAGGAACCCCGCTGACCCTCACCCTGTCTCCACACAGCACAGGCTGGCTGGGGGCTGTTGGGGGATGGTTCCTGGGGAGTGCCCACAGCTGTACCTGCAGCGGGCAGTTTTTCAGGCTGTGCTCCCTGCCACACACTCTCCGGGCAACTGCACACAATTAACACAGAAATCATATGGCTTTTAGTCCAAGATTTCTTATTTAAATTTTAAATGCTCTTCCATCCCATCCATAGGGAACAGCAACCTTTGCTGCCTGGAAGTGGAACACCTCAGACTGGCCACACACTGTAAGCGTTTAAGTCTGTCTGAAATATACTACCATTTTTCTTAAAAGTGGACTCGGACGGATCAGTTTCTGCAAGAAACACGTCGCGATAACCAGTCAGACAGCCTTTTCATGGATCGGGAACACTTTCACTTTGCTCTTGTTTACTTTGATATTAAACCGTCAAAACGGCTTTACCTCCTTGGCGGTGATGCCGGAGAGATTAGCCATTTTGGTTGGGGTGGGTGGAGTTCACTCATTGTGGCTGAAGCTTTTTTTTGATAGTGCAGTAAAAAAAAAAAAAAGAGGAGCTATTTCCTGTGTTGTGAGCGAAACTCCTTTAGATACAACTCGTATAAAATTAAAAATAATAAAATAAAAGGCTTGTATTTCGAAAAGTTCGAGCACACGATTTGGTCTAAACGCAGGCAGCCATCAAAAAAGAGACGGCACACGCCTTCATTGCTTTGGGTGAAAGAATTTTACTTCCAGCACCTCCGCCATGGAGTAATCGCCTATTTGACGGCTTGATTTCTGGAAACCAGAGCAAAGTGAGTGTTGCTATCTCTGTAAAGGGCATTTTTCCTTGTGATCTCGACGTGCAAGCCACACAATGAGGCAACTTGTATTTCCCTAAAGCTGCTTTGAGGAGCAAACTATCAAGTCATGGACAATTTTGTTTTCTGTCATAGGACTAGTCTAGAATATACAGGACACACAAGTACAAGCTAAATTGAAAAGAAAGGATTTCAAAATAAAAAGCCATTTTAAATTTTTACTTTATGGCGTGTAGTAATAAACACAAAGTGAAGAATTGTTTTGTGCGAATGAGAATTCAATTAACTTCAAAATTTAAATAGATGGATTATCTTAGGGTGTTAGCCATTAAGAAAAAAATATACTCATAAAAATCCAGTTATAACTTACAGACTAATGTTCGTACCGGCACATATGCACATATACAGTTGATACACCCATAACTCCTCAGACAAAAAACCATAATACAGGAAAGGGGTTAATGGACAAAGCAGTTAAATAAAAACGAACAAGTGTGAAAAGAATGAGGTCAACAAACCCAGGTCATTCCAGCTGCACAGAAGGTTGACTGCTCACTCCCACTAGACCATTGTGATCTGAACATAAACTCCTTAGAGGAGACGACAAAACCGAGCTCACACACTGTGCAGTCCAAGAAAGGAGTTCTAAAGTTTCAAAATATACCCCTCCCCTTCTCTTCCAGTCACATACACATAAAATTGAAAAAGAAAACAAAACAAAACAAAAGCAGCTGGCACTGCACTACTGTGACTGTGCTCCTCCCTAGAGGAGCCAGCCTAATTTCACAAGAGACAAGCTCAATGACTAGAAAATAATGCCATCCATCAATTACCATATCACACCACACTATACCATACCATACCTGTCAGGGTAGGAGGCAACGCCGGTTTCCTGAAGGTCATCTTGTCCTCTTGATCCTTCCTACCAGCTCCTTCACCACGCCTACAATCTCCCCCAGGCAATCCTGGAACCTTCAGCCACAATGCTGGAGTGGTGAAGTTAACAGACACACCACGCTCTTAGCCTTCTGCTGAACAGCGCGCATCTCTTCTTTGCAGAACGCTGCAGAAACTTCATCCGATTGGTTGCTTGACGGCAGTGTCTCTTTCTCAGCTTGTCTATCTGGAAAGCGTTCTCAGATCCAGGACGTGTCTCGCTCAGGTAGGATGGTGTGTCCTTTAAGATATCTGCTTAGCTGGCTTCCTGGAGGGTCCGTTCCAGACTTGGTTTCCTGCCTTGCAGATCTTTATCTCTGATATTTGCAGTTTGATGGGCTCACAAAGACACATGGTCTCTCTGACTCTGTTTCCCCACAGCTCCAAACCAGGATCCAGAACGATATGTTAGGGCAAATATAGTAGGATCATCAAACAGGTATCGCCTTCCAATGATCTAATAGTTTTAATAACTCAGAGAACAATTTCTGATAAATTTATAATTCTTCGAATTGACATCGCCACCCGACCAAACTCTGACGTCGTGGGGGCAGAAGGTGGGTTGTACTACATTGACTGAAACCAGGCTTCTGGTGGGTGCAGGCCTCTGTGCTCCAATCCCTCATAACGTCCAGATATTGAGTGTACCTCCCTCCCCCTCCTCCCCCCCGATTCCCAGGAAAGAAAACCTTGTGTCATCAAGGTGATGTTTCTCTTTGGGCAGTGTTTGCAGGAGCGATCAGTGAGCTGCTATCATGCCCTGTGATGCTGAAGGCGGGGATGGTTAATGTAGGGAAGCCTGTGCTGGTGGGGGCAGGTCGAGGTACGGTCTGTTCCCTAATGGTTCTGGGACAGTGAACAGGTCTGCATGCACCATGGCGCTGGTCACTGGCAGCTCCCGCGGATACTCAAGGCCCAACCCGCCCACTTCTATCTCCCTCTGTGTTCTCCCTGAGCTGGAAAAAAACTGGCCCCCCACCAAGCCTCTTCTCCGGGAGGAGGGCAGAACTGCGGGGGTCATTCACCACATTGGGGGGAATTTGCTGTGGGTACAGAGCCCGACTGCCTGCCTCTGCTTGGAACCTCTGAAGTCTG
>JAGGCT020001149.1:10000-47500 GCA_017654935.2 Phymorhynchus buccinoides
GGGCAACGAGTTTCCAATGAACTGGCCACAAAGCCAACCCACTATGACATCACGATGACAAATTAATGACGACAGTCAACAATGTAACCGAAACCCAGGACTACCATTCCCTCTCTTAGCGAACCTTTCTTCTCTCTGAAACCACATTTTCAACAAACAACAAAAAGACCATTCTTTATTTCCCCGGAACCATCTTTCACAGTTCAAGGTTGGGGGGGGGGGGGGGGGGGGGGGGGGGGGGGGGGGGGGGGGGGGGATTCTGTGGTCGTCTTTTTGGGGGGGGAGAGGGGTGCGATATTATGGACAGGCGTGAGCCTCGGATATGACAGGGAAGACCCCGGGCCCTTTGGGGTAAAGGAAATGAAGCAGGAAATTTGAACAGGGTGCGGAGAAAAGCCAGAGCCAGTTGTGGAAATACTGGCGCCCTCGAAGCCCGTTTGTCTTGCCGCACCACACCGTACAGCTGGTGGGGCTGCTCGTGTTGTGATTTGAAATAGATCAAGCTAAAGTTTTTATTTCATTCGGGGTTTTTTTCCTCCGGGGCAGTGGGTGGATGCCTCGTGCCTCCATACGGGGAGCTGGACGAGCCCGCCCCCTCCACGAGTCTTTCCCCGTGGGGATACCGGGCGGGGGGTGGGGGGGGGGGTCTTTTGTAAAAATAGTTCCCCCACCTTCTGGAAGTTCTGTGCTTGTAATTTCCTCTAATCTGCTACTCTCTTTGACTCTGCCTTTTCCCTTTGCTTTCTATCATCTACTATTTGTCTGACTTATTGGCCCATTCGACCTGCCTTTTTTTCTTTTAAAACAATCTTCCAAATAATGTTACCCCTTTGAGCTCCTCCGAAATCGGAATGTGTCGGCTGTACGCAGCGGGGAGACCAGTGAAAGTTGAAAACCGGACACATACGTATCTTACCCATTATGGCCATATGGCCTGGGAACGCAGAAGAAGAAGAAGAAGGGTTTTTTTCTCTCGCCTATCCTCCTTTTTGTTTTGAGGGGCCAGGATTTGCGGGAGAAGGATAAGAGGGATTGTGGCTTGAGAAAGGGAGAAGCTGTGGGAGTTTCTGGGTATTGTTTGTGTTGCGGTTTTGAGGGGGGGGGGGGGGGGGGGGGGGGGGGGTAGCCTGAGGAAAAGTAATGGAGATGCTGGGTGTAGGGGATGGACTATAGTGTTTGCGTTGTTCTTGTTGCAGGTTTGATGGCGGAAAGGGCATTGGGTGAAGATGAATTATTACAGCACGCCCCGTTCTTCATATTTCCGCTGGATTTATTGTTTATGCAAGAATTCGATTAAAAACGTAATCCTACGGAAATCTGCAATTAAAAACTAGATCCCCGCTGGTAGGGGAAGACGGGGTAAAAAGCGCATGGGCGGGTAAGAAGCCCACCCCAATTATCTCATGAAATAAAGAAAATTTCAGTCAAATTTGCCCATGAGACGAATGCTAGACATTAACGCTCGTCTCATGGGCAAAATGAGACTGAACTTTGCTTCATTTCATGAGATAATTGGGGTGGGCTTCTTACCCGCCCATGCGCTTTTTACCCCGTCTTCCCCTACTCCTAGCTTTTAAACATTTGTTAAACGTATGCTCCCATGATTTTAATTTAATTTAATTAATTTCTTCTTCTGTTCAGCCACGCAATTCCTAAAACGTAGGTGTACCTTCCTAACACGACTGCCATCTTGGCAAAAATTCTGCAAAGACATGTTAGCAAAAACAAAAAATGCCATTAATCATTAATGGTGCTGAAAAAGGCTGTTTCCGTGTTGTATGCTTTTTGGCAGCATATTTTTTGTGCTTGTCACACATTTACTTTACAATTATCTATCAGCAATAGAAGCTATGATTGCACTCTAGCGGAAATGTCAGTCTCTTGTACATTTATGAGACGCAAGAAATCAGTAACTTGATTTTCTTACCACATCCATTTTTTGGTGTTGATTCCCAGTCAACTAAATTTTCTTTTGCGTTATTATAATCATAATGAACTTAGCAACAAGAATAGCACCCATGACAGCAGAGGCCTAATCCGTAAAGTCTGCATTGTAATACTTTTCTTGGGAACTGGGGGTTGGGGGTTGGGGGGTAATCAGGGTAAGAAGACAACAACGCTTATTAGGCATCAATCAACCCAGTTGGACTCAAGAAATCAACACGCTGATATGACGTCATAATAACAGAGCGCACGTGCATCTATTACGTGCTGACCGTCGTCTAATGACGACAAGGCTATGACTGTGACGACAGATGGAAATGGCTCTCCAGGCCTGGGAATCTGTGCGGCGTGTGGCACCTTGCACGAGCATACGGGCCCCGAGGTGTGCGCGTGCATGCGAACACCCTTCGAGACACTCCTACTATACTACGAAACTGGAAATAGTCAGTCTCCAGACCATGCAGGCAGAGCAGAGCGCAGAGAGAGAGAGAGAGGCTTGATGAATAATTAGGCCTAACGGGAAGAGTTTTGTGTTGAAATCTGACCTCTCGCTTTCTACGTGGAATGCGGGACGTTGGCCAACCCCCTTTTGCCCCCATCTATCATGTAAATTGCTTTCTTTTTTTCTCTCTCTCCTTTTTCCAAGCCTTGCGGGAGTCGCACAAGGCGGAGGAGAGGAGGCGAGTCTTGGTGCCAACAGAAGACGGGCGGATCGCGGGTCTCTTTTCTTGTCCCCTTCCTTTCAGTGATTACGCTTGCGATTGTAACAGACTGTAATGCTGTTCGCCCCCAGGAAGGCCTATATTAATTTATGGCTGAAAGTTGCGGGTAGAGTTCGATTACCTTAAAGACCCACCACATTCATGAGTGAAAACGGTTTTCACGGGGGTGGGGTGGGTGGGTGGGTGGGGTAGGTTTACGTCTCTTGTCTTCCTTATCCACTTCCGGTACATTATTGGTAGGGGAAGACGGGGTAAAAAGCGCATGGGCGGGTAAGAAGCCCACCCCAATTATCTCATGAAATAAAGAAAATTTCAGTCAAATTTGTCCATGAGACGAATGCTAGACATTAACGCTCGTCTCATGGGCAAAATGAGACTGAAATTTGCTTCATTTCATGAGATAATTGGGGTGGGCTTCTTACCCGCCCATGCGCTTTTTACCCCGTCTTCCCCTACAAGTAAAACCATATTCGTATAATTGGTTTTTATTTTGAATCATGCCGTTTTCTTCTCCTGGTATTGCCAATTTCTTCAGCAAGCTCTTTTACACAGCCTTTAGGCATTGACATAGTAACAGCATGTGACTGCTTATGAAGTGAAAATATCAAAGGAAAAAAAAAGACTTGTCAACTTCTTACGTCTAAACAATGTGAGGTTAGACTTTTAGGAAAATGACACACACACACACACACACACACACACACACGCACACACACGCGCGCGCGCGCACACACACGCGCGCGCGCACGCACACACAACCCACATTAAGGTGGGAGCAACACGAACTTCACAGAGACGCCTCTGTGACTAAAAAGTACCAAATACCAAGTAATAATATGATTATAACCGGTTGCCCGCTGCGTCATTAGGTTTCCATCTGTGATTCTGTACTGTGACTGTGCAACAGGTGAGCGAAGCTATAAGGGAGGTGGACATGGCGGAAGGAGGACCGACAAAAACCGCATCAGTAGAATCCTTTTGTTCCAGTTTCAAAAGCTGCCAGTTGTCTAAACTGCATGAAAAAGGCTTAATTAAGTGTTTGTACAAGTTACGTTTTGGGCCTAGTATGGGTGTGTCTAAAGAAATAAGTTCAAAGTCATCAAAGACTGCTGGTTTGGTACAGCAAGAGTCTCCTTTATCAGTCACACTGATTCGTCATTAGGTATTAGGGTAAGACGGGGTAAAAAGCCCATGGGCGGGTAAGAAGCCCATGCCAATTATCTCATGAAATAAAGAAAATTCAGTCACATTTTGCCCATGAGACGAGTGTTAATGTTTAGCATTCGTCTCATGGGCAAATTTGACTGAAATTTGCTTCATTTCATGAGATAGGGGAAGACGGGGTAAAAAGCGCATGGGCGGGTAAGAAGCCCACCCCAATTATCTCATGCAATAAAGAAAATTTCAGTCAAATTTGCCCATGAGACGAATGCTAGACATTAACGCTCGTCTCATGGGCAAAATTAGACTGAAATTTGCTTCATTTCATGAGATAATTGGGGTGGGCTTCTTACCCGCCCATGCGCTTTTTACCCCGTCTTCCCCTAATATTAAAGCTATCATTCTGATTTTTTCAGGTGCATGAAGAAGATTTGATGCGTGAAATGTTGCAACAGTTTGTTTTTCCATGATGCCTCGGAGAACTCCAGAAAATAACAGTTTCCACGGTAACCCATTTCCAGAAAAATCCATTTTTGAAGGGTAAAAACACTTTAGCAGAAAATGTCATTTGTCGACCAAATTTTCTGTTCTAGTTAACGGTTCTAGTGTAAAGTTTCGGAAGACTGTACAACTCCTATTCATCCTTCATCTCCAAACATCGATCTGTTCTACCTCACCTCCGCTTTATCCCCTTTTGTGACTTAATTTGAGCAGGTGCCTTACAACAAACAGGCACCGCCTCTGCCTTCCTTATCTTTCAGCAAGGAAGATGATCTGTAGAGTTTTGCTTCTACGTGCTTATTATCTCTACTACTCTGTCTTTGAAACTCTGATGTGCAGAGCTTTGCTTCTATTGTCTTCGCTCTGTCATTGAAACCCGCAACAATCATTGTCTGAGCTTGGCGAGGCTCGACAATGGATGGACCTACCACTACCAGAGGAACAATTAAAATTAGACGCTAGACCACCAGCCGCGCGACAGCATTTTCGGCTCCAGAGACCTTGACCTTTGACCTTCATTTTCGAACTTGGTCTAGATATTCTAACTGCCTATCCGCATGCAAAATGTGAGGGTCCTAGGTCCCTCTGTTCAAACGCTATCGTGTCGTGGTAACATAGATAGATACATAGATAGTATGAAAGAAAAATCTCAGTGAATATAGATACATAGATAGATAGATAATTTAAAGTAAAAACAAAATTGAAAATCAACACCGGGATACCTTCTTTCTTTTTTCTTAAATTTCGCCTGTCTTAATCGCAGGCTTGGTCACAGCTTTGACAGCCACAAATAGATAGATAGATAGATAGATAGATAGATAGATGGATAGATAATCAGGCAGCCAGCCAGGAACAAACAGACAGCCCTGAAAACATCAACCATCTTTCTCTTCGCGGCTGTTTAAGCATTACCAGTCTCGCCTTGCGGTTGGTGATTTTAACTCGTTCTCGTCTCTGTTCATCGTGGAAACCAACCACAATTTACTACAAGGCTTGGAAAAGCAGGCCCCCAGGAACAAAACAATGACCTCTTTAATTTGGTTGATCAAGTTCATCATCACAGCAATGGTCGGGCTTTGAAGAGAACAGCTTTTAGATGAAGCCAACAAAACAACGGATAAGAGTTCGGGGAAAATGGTAGATCAGGTCTGGCTTAGGGCTGACAGTTAGCTGTTAATGACGGTGCCTTGTAGAAGCAGCAGCGGCGGTTCAGAACACCTTTTCTTCTCAGGAGCTAACATGCAATTGTCATCTCTTTCTTTTCTCCCCCCCTCCCCTCTCTCAATTCTAATGCTCGGTGTCCAATCGAGGACCCAGCATGTTTGACAATCGTGTGAAAGGTAGCACACGCCTTGTTGCTTTTGACTTGCTGACAGGTTTTATACACACAAGCAGGTCTGTTTCTTTTGGTCTCCCTTCCCCAAGACCCAAACAACATGGGCGACAGCGGACCAAATGTGTACACAGCGCACGCCAGTCCGGGTGTGAATGACACGGCAGCAGGTGTGAGAAAAACACAGACTGAAACAAAACAGATGCTTTTTATTAGCCAGGACACGAGATGTACACCGAGCCTAAGGCTGGGAGGGTTATAGGCTCGGCTTACACTTGAGGGGACAAAGAGCAGAGGGATGATGCGACGGGTGAAAGATATAACAGATGAGGGGAGATTGTTGGAGTAGGAGTACGGAGGGTGTATTGAAAAAAACCACCCACCCCAAAAACCAAAGGGGTAGGGTGAGCTGGGGTCCAGCCTCGGTGGCACAATCCACGAGTGTTTGCTGTCAAAGACCCACCAGATCACGTGTCAAAATCACGGGTTTCACGTGTTTTCCCTCTTATAGCTGGAAAGAAATCTTGTTTTGACCAAGTCTGACTCCCATATAAATGCCCCCCAATTCAAACCGAAACATCATTTTAAAGAGCAGCCTCAATTTGAAGTTGGGGACATTATATATGTGGGTCACAGCTACCCAGAAAAAAAACAAGGGACTTAATCGTGGAGCGTCAGTGTGTCTTTATTAACATGTGGCTAATTTGTTTTTTGGGGGCGTCCAGTTGTGTCGGGTGAGAGGCTCGACCGCGAGTTGTTATCAGAACTGATGACAATGACGTGGTTCTGCCATCCACAGCTGTTTGGTGTGTGTGTGTGTGTGTGTGTGTGTGTGTGTGCGTGTGCGTGCGTGCGTGAGAGAGAGAGAGAGAGAGAGAGAGAGAGAGAGAGAGAGAGAGAGAGAGACTCAACTCAAACAATTTTAATGAATAGGCCTTCTGCCCGTATCAGAGGGAGGCT
Organism: Phymorhynchus buccinoides; assembly: GCA_017654935.2. Lineage (NCBI taxonomy): Eukaryota > Metazoa > Mollusca > Gastropoda > Neogastropoda > Raphitomidae > Phymorhynchus > Phymorhynchus buccinoides. Next base: position 16,622 of record JAGGCT020001149.1, read on the forward strand.
GGTGGAGGGGGTTATAATGACACATAGCATTCGCATCAAAAACTAGAAAATAACACCAATCCTTGTGGACTTAAGCAGTTAAGCAAAAATAGATAAATTAGTAAGTAAATAAATAAACAGATGTAAATAAATAGATAGAAAACAACAACAAATAATCCGATTAGATATTGAGTCGATGAAACAGATGGTTAAGCAATCAATCAGCCAGTACTAATCGATTATAAATATACCAAACTATTAAACTATCAAACAACCAATCGTCCATTAATTAATTAATTAATAAATAATCAGAACAACTAAGCAGTCCAACATCAATCAGCCACCGATAATTAATAAATGCACCAAACTAATGGATATTCAACAAACCACCATTAGTCAACACATTTACCAAATAAATGATCAACAGAGTGATCAATGATTCTATGCACCAAACTAATGGATATTCAACAAACCACCATTAGTCAACACATTTACCAGACAAACCATCAACAGAGTGGCCAATGATTCTATGCACCAAACTAATGGATATTCAACAAACCACCATTAGTCAACACATTTACCAGATAAATGATCAACAGAGTGGTCAATGATTCTATGCACCAAACTAATGGATATTCAACAAACCACCATTAGTCAACACATTTACCAGATAAATGATCAACAGAGTGATCAATAATTCTATCAACCAAACGGTCAAACGAAAACAATTGATTAAAGATACAAGGTAAGAGATAGATAGATAGATAGATAGAGAGAGAGAGAGAGAGAGAGAGAGAGAGAGAGAGAGAAGGGGAGAGAGAGAGAGAGAAAGAGAGAGAGGGAGAGGGAGAGAGAGAGAGTGTGTGTGTTCAGATAAAACCTGAATAAAAATAAAAATCACAGTGATATGATTATAACGGGAATGCCTGCTGTATCATTAGTTTTCCATGCCCTCTTTGGCCTTTCCATGCCCATAGGGGAAGACGGGGTAACAAGCGCATGGGCGGGTAAGAAGCCCACCCCAATTATCTCATGAAATAAAGAAAATTTCAGTCAAATTTGCCCATAAGACGAATGCTAGACATTAACGCTCGTCTCAAGGGCAAAATGAGACTGAAATTTGCTTCATTTCATGAGATAATTGGGGTGGGCTTCTTACCCGCCCATGCGCTTTTTACCCCGTCTTCCCCTACCTCTCTACTCCTTCTCCCACCGTCTATTTTCATGTTTTCTGGGTGGTCATTTCTCTCCGATTCAACACCCTTCTTTCCCCTTTCCCAAATTGAGTGGTAACCAAAGACACTCAGTAGCTCTAACCGCCTTCAAACCTAAAGCCGGGGATTTCTACATGGCAGTCTATGGACTAAAAAGTCACACACAAAAAGCTGAAAAATTAATCAGGTGAATATTAAGTTATATGAACAATTCTTAGCTCTGTAATTGAACTAAAAACGAATAATGTCAAATACCTTTATTCCGAATAGAGTATGACAAAGAGGTATGAACCTCAGGTTAATAATATAAGTAAACGACTTTCTATTATTGATGCTCTCTGTCTCTGTCTCTCTGTCTCTCTGTCTCTCTGTCTGTCTCTCTCTCTCTCTCTCTCTCTCTCTCTCTCTCTCTCTCTCTCTCTCTCTCTCTCTCTCTCTCTCTCTCTCTCTCTCTCTCTCTCTCTCTCTCTCTCTCTCTCTCTCTCTCCAATGCATTTAGTGTTTAAGGAAATTTCACTGTTGTATTTTTTGTGTTTGTTAATGCGATATGCTTAACTCGTGCAAGATTTTTGTTTCTTTTTATCCATATTATGTTGTGTGTCATATTTTTTACTTCCCTTGCATACAGGCCGGTGGCCTTGCAGTAAACCATCTCTCTCTCTCTCTCTCTCTCTCTCTCTCTCTCTCTCTCTCTCTCTCTCTGTGCTTTGTTTCGTTCACACTCATCACACCATTTATCTACCCTCCTTTGGTTCAGAAATGAATATTAAACACCAACGTAGGCCTAATCCAACCAAAAGCTAGACTATTACCGCCAATAAATATTCCAGCCAAACACATTGGTCCTGCCTGCGTCCTGGCCCTACTCCACAGTTGCCAGGATAGCCTAGCATAGAAGGCCCGCATCGTTTCAGGGAGACCTGCCCGCTGTCTTTCACGTGCACGAACGACGTCTGCCTGAACAGCGAAAGAGGAGTAGCCACGAGTCGGAGCACCCCTCCAACAATCGAGCTCTTGTTGAGGCGAGATTTAAACCTGGGTCAGAGACTGCTGATAGACCCACTCGGCCAGTGATGCACCTGTGCAAATGTGACGGGGGCTCTGTGGTCCTAATCTTTTTCGGTTATCCCCCCTCCCCCCTCTATTGCAGCCGCCATTGTTTGACTGGAGCTGCTACTACATAATTTTGCCTTGCTGATCTGCCTTTCGCAAAATGTGACGATTTGATGCACCCTTTCCATTCAATGCCAATTTAGTTCTGTTCCACCTTATCTGGTAATCATGAATAAAAGGAAATCAGAATGTGTCGTGACACGTGTACGGTCCGAAGAACTGAAAATTACATTTCTGAGAATATATTTATCACCCGCGGAATTTACGGAGCGAAGGTGATATTGTTTTTCTTGTGTAAGTGGCTGTGTATGTATGTATGTATGTATGGTGGTTTGTTAACAGCATATCACCATGAAGGAATAAAGATAGGAAGATGAAACTTGATGTGCATGTAGGCTGGGTACTGTAGATGCACCTTTTGGTGTCAAGGTCATGACCTTGACGTATGATCTTGAAAACTGAACATCTATTTTTAGCCATATCTCGGGCACCAGTCAAAAATGGAGTTCCCAAGATAACAGCATATCACCATGAACGAATAAGGATAGGAAGATGAAACTTGATGTGCATGTAGGCTAGGTACTGTAGATGTGCCTTTTGGTGTCAAGGTCAAGACCTTGATGTATGACCTTGAACACTGATTTTCTTTTAGCCATATCTCAGGCACCAGTCGACATAGGATGTTGAAACGTGGTATGAAGGTGGTTTGGCTTATGCTCCTTCCGAATATTGTTGACCAATCAAGGTCAAGGAGACCGCTGGACCCTGAAAACCGGGGGGTCGGAAAAATGGAGTTCCCAAGATGATATCAGGTGGGAATGTTGGCTGGTAGAGCCAGGGCCTTTGAAAACAAGCGTGACTCCGCGGGTGATTATCGAATGCTACATTCGATAACTTTCCAATCTAGTTCACTCATAATATCAGGCCATGTGGACTGGCTGCTTCTCTCAAGATGGACGTCATGTACTCATATCTTGCCTAGAAACATTCCCGAAGTTAAAGTCTCAGATTTACTGACCATGGTAAATTATTTTAAAAAAATGATAATTCACTACCCCCAGCAGATTGTCCGTTGTGCTCAGAGAGACAGAGTCAAAGGCTGATGACTACCCCACCCCTCCACACCTTCCTCCCCATCTCTCCCTCTCCACTTCCATTTTTTATTTATTTTACTGTCAATCACTTAGACCGTACCCCGTCGACAAACAAGTGTTCGTGCCAACAGCTTTCGTGAACATTCGCCAATTCGTGGACTATAACAAAGAGCTGGTTGAGAGAGCGAGATCAAAAGCTAAACTAAACTGAAGGCTGTATGTGTGTGTGCTCAGCCTTGCAGAAGAGGAAGAGTACGCCCGAGAACCTGCGTGTAGTGCCGGGGGAAAGACGGGAACTGTCTGTGGCCTTTTTTTGCAGAGTTAATCAGGTTTGAAGTTGCAAAGCTAATTTCATGCCAAGCTGACCGCCCTAGCGTGCGAGAGGAGCGTTTGATTCCGAGCAGGAAAAGAATAAAGTGGATTATATTAAAAAGTGTGAGAGGGGGATACAGATGAGACGGGAAGTGTTCTTTCATAAAAAGAGACAGTGGAAGTGGGGTGGGAGGGGGGAGAGCGACATGTTGCCAATGGGTGCCGCGACATCAATATTTAAATGTGGAAGCCCAGTCCTGCCACGTGGCTTAATTGTGGAGGGCCCCGGCGCTCTCTCTCTCTTACTCGTCCAGAAAGAGAAGGCAGGGACAAAAGGGGCACGAGACAAACGCGCGCTCAGGGACACAAGTCATGCGTGGCGGTGACGTCAGGTGTGCTAGCACTGTCTCTTCATTCATGTCAGATTGTTCTGGCTATGATGATCGAGATTTGAGAAAGAGCCAGCATCTCTAGGTTGATCATTGAAATTGCCAGCAGGGATTGTTCGGACTCGTTGCTTGAGTTTTTTGTGCACATACACACACAGACAGACACGCACACACACTCTCTCAACCCACTCAGATCAGGATTTTAAACTTAGGATAGGCCTAGTCATTAATTTACTCTCTCTCTCTCTCTCTCTCTCTCTCTCTCTCTCTCTCTCTCTCTCTCAGTCTCTCTCTCTCTCTCTCTCTCTCTCTCTCTCTCTCTCTCTCTCTCTCTCTCTCTCTCTCTCTCTCTCTCTCTCTCTCTCTCTCTGTAGTGTGTGTCTCTGTTTGTCTGTAGGTTTGTGTGTGTGCGTGCATGCTTGCTGTCGCGTGTCTCCAGCTGTTGTTTAACATGTGCACTGTAAATGGGAATACATTAATACGAAATTAGTTATTTACAAAACGACTGAAAGACAGCCAGGATCAAAAGATTTGAGAGAGAGAGAGAGAGAGAGAGAGAGAGAGAGAGAGAGAGAGAGAGAGAGAGAGAGAGAGAGAGAGAGAGTTGGGGATAATAGAATGGGTTTTTTAGGGGAGAATAGAAGGAGAATGAATTGGAGCGATTGGCACGGGCATGCAGAACAAGCACCTAGTTGTCGACATATAATAAAGCGCCGTGTGAATGAGGAAGTGGAGGTGAAAGGTGTGTTGGGTGTATCCCGATCCATCCAGGTTTGACGACGACGATGGTGATGATGGTGATGTTGACTATGCTGGTGGTCATGATGATGATGACGACGATGATGATGGTGGTGATGACGATGATACCGAGCGAAAAGGAAGAGGAAGAGGAGAATGGGTAAAGGTCAAGATGTGCCACCCCCCCCTGCCTTTCTCGGTTAATTCTATTTTTCCGTTTTTGCCTTTCTTAACTATAAATCATATGAAGGAGATGATGATGACGATAATGAAATGATGTCAGTTTGGACCTAAACAACAAAAGCAGCAAAGATGCTCATCTGTATTTCCAAAATAACACACGTATGCCTATTACTGATGTGAAAAACAGCAACTGCTTACAATCTGTAGGGGAATACGGGGCAATGAGACGAGTGTTAATGTTTAGCATTCGTTTCATGGGCACATTTGACTGAAATTTGCTTCATTTCATGAGATAATTGGCATGGGCTTCTTACCCGCCCATGGGCTTTTTACCCCGTCTTACCTTATTTGCTGGGACGGTGAGAGCCTCTGTCTGTCCGTCTGCTTGTCTCCTAGGCTGTTCTCTGTTTAAGTCTGCTGTCTGTTTGTCCTCCCCCTCCCCCTCTCAGTCTGAGCATGGAACAGCTCAACACCCCCCCCCCCCCCCCCACCCAAAAAAAAAAAGAAGAAAAAAAGATAGTGATTGTTTCGCCAAAGCTCTCTGAGCATGTAAATGTTTATTTGTTCTCCACAACCAACCCGCTTTATCAGTTGCCAAAAAAAAGAAAAAAGTATAGTGTTCTTATTTCCATATTTTCATCAGCACACAAAAGTGACAGGGTTTGAGAAATGAGAAGGTGAAAGGTCATATAATCTGCTATTGTTCCTGATCTTCTTGTGGGTCAGACGGACCCTCCGGAATTCTACTTTCTCTTCTTGAACGCAGCAGTTTAAGCATGATTAGATCCGCTTCGACGTCTTTATCGCTTAAAATAACCGGGACTTTCCTGGTATTGCACTAGGCCTAAATACCTCCAGGATTGTCCCACCATCTTCAGTTATAGTTTAAAAATGACCCACATATACCTGTCCAGGTCAGAGGACGTTGAACGGTTTGTCACAACGCAGCAGTTCACTACAAGTCCTTTTGGCTCCTTCTGGCCCAGTGGGGTGAGGACCAGTAACACTCTTTGCAGTTGATCAGGTAAAACCAGGTCTTCCAAAGGGCCCTTTTAAATTGTTTAAATAACTTTTTATTTCACAGACACTTGCAGCTACAAATAAAACAGTATAACCGAGCACAACAAGCCGAGGCTTATAAAACGTACTCGACAAAATTAATTATACTCACTACAAAGAAAAGACTGAATAAAAAACACCGTTTAAACCCAAAGACTGCATCACGCAAATTTGATGGAAACGTACAACACATTCTGCATCAAGGGCCCTTTTAAATAATAATAATAATAATAATGACAATTTATATAGCGCTTTTGCTCAGATTTTTAACTTCTTGGTGAAGCGCTTAGAACCCCGTTACGGGGTTAAAAATCTGAGCAAAAACAACAACAAAACAACGCACTTATCATAAGGAACAACCCGAAACGAAATCACGATAACTACATTTACGCCCCCCCCCCCCCCCCCCCCCCCCCCCCCCCCCCCACACACTCTTTCACACTCCCCTAGAATCCAAACCATTACAAATAGCGTTTTCCAAATCGCTGTAATAAATGTGTAGGTGAAACACAATAAAACCTTGCATGCGCGCAAGTGCACACATACACACACATACACACACACGTGAGCGCATCTTTGTACCTTTTAAGGGTTAATCTTGGGGCTTTGCAATACCCAGACTTTAGGAAATCGGAGAACAGGGAGCGTTTAAAGAAAGAGGATAAAATGCAGAGATTCTAATAGTCCGTGCTCACGAAAGCAGAACTATCTGTTCCCAATCCAAGTGGAAGGGCTCCAGGACCCCCACAATAGTGTCACAGGACACAGCCCAGCTGGGATGGGAAGCCTGTTCACAAATCAAGATGAAGGCGTCCCCTCAGCTAACTCCTACCGCCTCGTAATGACTGCACTAATTCCTTTTGTCAAAGGCGACAAAAAGCAATAAAATGCGATCCTCGCCTTCCCTGGGGACGGAACCTAGGCGCGTGCCTCGTCGACCGCTCGGAGGAAAATTAGCATAAGGTGGCACGTGAGCGGCGCGAGGGTGGGAGGAGTCAGGTGTGGCGGCGGATTGACAACTTGTCAGTGGTTTTACCTGGAGTTGGCCCTTGCTGACTTCTGAGAGGCGGTATTGGGGATCACCCACTGGAACTGGTTTGCCGTTTTGTCGGTCGCCGCCGTGTAGCCCCCCTCCCAAACACGAGTCCGGTTTGTACTTGACGGACGGTCGCCCACTGAACCGGCCGAGGCTAGTCTCTGCTACTTGTCTCATCAGGTCTTTTGAGGTCGCGGGAAGGGACGGGCGTGCGTGCTCGGCAGGGGAGACTGATGAGATGGCACTGGGAGATAGACTGGGAACTAATAACCACCCATTCAGTTCGGGTGAGGATGATTGGCAATTCAGCAGAAAAGGCCGGACGAGTTGCATGTAAATGATGTATTATGAAGGGTTTGCTCTTTTGTCTCCTCCCTCCTTCTTCACCCCCCCCCCTCCCCTCCCATTCCCTCTTTTCATTTGAAGAAAAATGAAATATACTGAAAACCTGTCCTTGACGGTCGATACGAAATTGCTGTCACCGTTGCGGAACAAATCGCTGCGGATAGGATAGTGTGCAATGCGCTCAGTCACATACCCCCTCCCCCCCGCCCTGTAATGATTATTAATCAAAGACTGAAATAAAAGACATGCGCTACCACGTGCTATGATTAAAGATATCTAAAGGGCATGTAGCCTAGTAATTCGCAGCAGAGTGAAGTCTTAATTAGCGGCAACTATCTTCCGAAGTCGGAGTGCCAGTCAGTCGTGTTCTTCTTCTTCTTCTTCTGTGTTCCCAGGCCACAGAGCCATAATGGGTAAGGTACGTATGTGTTCGGTTTTCAGTTTTCACTGGTCTCCCTGCTGCGTACAGCCGACACATTCTGATTTCGAAATGCTTAAAGATCCACCAGATCAGGTGTCAAAATCACGGGTTTCACGTGTTTTTCCTCTTATAGCTGGAAAGAAATCTTGTTTTGACCAGGTCTCACTCCCATACAAATGCCCCCAAATTCAAACCGAAACATCATTTTAAAGAGCAGCCTCAATTTGAAGTTGGAAACATGTGTATGTGGGTCACATCTACCCAGAAAAAAACAAGGGACTTAATCGTGGTGCGTCAGTGTATCTTTAAAGCGCATTGGGCCTGTCCTCGGGCTTTTGTTTGCCTCGCTGGGAAGATTTTTTTTTTAAAATCCTAGGGTCATCCATGGACTTATTGTAGACCACTACTGATATTAATAAGCAACAAATCGGCCAAACTTAGGCTTATTTGTTAGGTACACAGACCACATACATAATGCAAAACTCGTTTAGCCATTTTTGTGTGGTTCAAATCTGATCTACTACTAAAAACAGAAAAAAAGGTTTAAAAACACCACAAAACTGACTTCCGTAGGCCTAATTATGCCTATGTTTAGGATGGGGTTGTGTGAAGGCCTATGTGTCTCCGTTCCACTATCACGGAACAACGAAAGTGAGACATTTTGGTAGCAACAAAATGGGTTTAAATTTAAACTCCAGCTTGCTGCCCCCCCCCCCCCCCCCCCCCCCCCCCCCCTCCCTCCTCACAGTGAACGAAAGTGGATATTGCAACACATGCGCCTTACCAATGCTACACCCGGCTCCAACACACGGCATCAGCCCAAAGACCGGAAGATATTCTTTCGGAATTTATTGTTAAACCCTCATTCGGATTTGCAGCATCTTAGGAGGAAATCTATCTCTAGTTTTGGCAATCTTTTATTTTGGCAGTTTATAAAAATTGTGGCCCCGCCCATAGTAGAAGCTGTTACAGGCATGAATGACCCGGTGCGTAACTGTATCCTTCAGGAGGGGAGGGAATTCAAAGGGCAAGGGAGATTACTTGTACGATAGCGAGCGCTATAAAATGTTAGGGGTGGGCAAATGGGTGGGTTTTCAAATTCTGATCGCTTCTTGGCCTTTTGGCTAAGACAGTGATTCAGGAACATAAATTTTTGTTTATATCCTGGTTGGTTTGTTCAGCCCGTCGTACATGGCGAAAGCCGATACGCGACGTTAAACTGAACTTCCATCCAAATGGGTGGTGCAAACGTCAACTTTGATTAAACCATAGATAGGCCTGTTGCAGATCGGCTCAGACGTAACGCACTCATACACACACACGCAGACGCTTGTACGTGCATGTTGCCGCTTGTGTGTGCATTTTTGCTTGCACGTGTGTAAGGTCGTCTGTGTAGGACCCATAGATGCATTAATTCAAGAGAAAAAGGGAGGATTAAGGTTTTATAAGATTTAGGTACCAACCCACTAGAACTGACGTGTTACTAACTGTGGCAATCCTTCCGGACTGTCGCAGCCCCAATCCAGTATTACCTTAGCCCCCTCAGCGTTGTTTTTGGTCGTTTTTTGCTTTAAAGCCTACCATAAAAGAGCAAAAATATTAGACGACTGGTTTAAGCAAGATAGAAACCATCACCAGAAGAAAAACAGAAGACTTCCGCCCCAAGACCTGAACAGAGACCACAACCCGAACCTCCAGCCAAGATGAGAACCGCCGGACCAACGTCTAAGTCACCAACACCGCCACGACGACTCCTAGCGCCCTCCACGAGTCCCAGACCCTCCTCCCCCAGACCATCAACCGCTCCGCGGACATTCCCTAAACGACCCAGCACCAGAGAAACTTGTCAAAAAGGGCGTCCCGCCATGAGGACGTTAAGACTTCTACAAACAACAAGCAAAAATCACATATAAAAAAACAACTTTTTTGAAGTTATATTGCTTTAAAAAAAAGAAGATTATAATTTCATATGAGGTTTTAATTTTGTTCTTTGTATCATGGATTTTGTGCCGTTTTGCAACACACATGTAGTTTTCTGGATGGGCCTGTGAGTGTGTATGTAGTGTGTGTGTGTGTGTGTGTGTGTGTGTGTGTGTGTGTGTGTGTGCGTGCGCGTGCATGCATTTACCTGGTTTTGACAGACACGAACAGAAAGAGAGACATGTTGGAATAGCTGTATGTGGTTCGGTTTAAAAACCTAGTCGTAGTATGGATGTAAAATTACTGTGTGGGACTAGCAATAAGTGTATGTGGGAACAACAGTATGCTTCCCAGAATGAAAACTGACAAAGTAGCCTGTCTCTATTGATCTGTTATAACCTCAGAGTTCCCTATCATCATTTTTGCTTTAATTGCGACATTGGCGGTGAAAGGGTTAAGGGGGTAACCATTCCTAAAAAAGCAAAAATCATATTTTTAATACCTTAGGTTAGTTTAGGTTAGGTTAGGTTAGGTACATTATAGTCACAGAGGCGTCTGTGAAATTCGAGTTGCTCCCACCTGGAGAGCGCGTCGGAGCCAGAGGCGCGCCACCCATTTTTTGTTGTTTTTTGCATGCGATTTTTGTGTGACTGATGAGGAAGGAAGGGAGGGGGGGTAAATTTTGACCAAATAACAACTTTTTCGTTGGCACTGGGTTTAACGTGTGCTAAGTGCATGGGCACACGGGACCTCGGTTTATCGTCTCATCCGAAAGACTCCACGTTCAGACCGCAAGGCCTAGTGCAAAGTGAGAGGAAAAATCCCCTGTACCCAGGTTCGAACTCGGGTTTACTTGACACGAAGCGAACGCGCTACCACTGTGCCACTCTACACTTTTTTGAGGTTTTATTGAATCTTTCGAAGGAAAATGATTGACTTCATATGAAATTTAAATGTTGTTCTTTGTATAATGGATTTTGTGCCATTTTGCATTTGAAAAAATCGGAACTGTATACCAAAATCTCTTGAGTTAAACATTTTGAGCAGATATTTGGAGGAAAAATTAAAGTATTTGCTTGAAATTTTTCACACAGTCGTACAACCTAATTATCTGGATTTTGTCGCAGCCGTTTTAAAAACAATTGTTAATTTTTTTTATGTTATGACATAATTATCGCATATAAATTTAATAAATTTTGCGTATATAGCCTATGTGTAAAATCGTAAAATGTGAAATTTGCACATACCCGTATTTTACGGACTATAAGGCGATAGGTTTTGTCCTAGACTGAGACCCTTGTGACTGATAATATAGTAAGAAACTATAATAACAAAATCGTAATTCTGTGTACAATTTTGGGGGTGCGCCTTATAATCAGGTGCGCCTTGTAAAATACAGTATATCTTATTCCCCATGACAAAATCCAGATATGTCATCCATTTATGTGCACACCAAAATTCAAAGCAATTTAAAAAAAAATCTTATACGTTTGAGTGCAATTCTTTGTTGGTACATATTGTCGCCCATCACACGTACTAGCCTGTAAAAAATGTGGTACATGAAATGGCCACACATAGGTCTACTCACCACACCCCAGGCCCATTGAGGCTCATGCCTATGATAATTGATGGTGATTATTGATGTTTAGGAATGATGTCGATTGTTTATGACTGATGATTAATTAGGTTTGATGAAAATGGATGGCAATTGATGAAGACTGATGACTGGTTGATATTGATGATTGATTGATAAGGATGACGGATGATGATGCTGGATGATTATTGATGGATGATGATGAGGAGAATGAGGATGATGAAGATAAGGATGATGAGGAAAATTAGGATGATGATAAAAATGATGGGGATGATGAGGAAGAGGAATAGGATGATGATGAGAATGAAGAGGAGGAGGAGGAGGAGGAGCACGATAATGATGACGACTAAGAAGAGGATGATGAGAACAGGGATGAAGAGGGGATGATGAAGATAGTGATGACGAGGAAGAGAAGGAGGATGCAAAGGAAAACGAGGAGGAGGAGGAGGTGAAGGAGAGGGTGTTGATATGGATGAAGATAAGTATGATGATGATGATGATGATGAAAAGGAGGATGGTTAGGATGATGATGATTAGGATTGCGAGGATAATGAAGATGATGATTGGGACGATGAGGATGAGAATGATGATGTGAAGATGAGAAAGAGGAGGAGGATAGATGTATAATAATTAATATACTAACAGAATTTCATTATGAAGGTGACTACTTGAGAGAGAGAGAGAGAGAGAGAGAGAGAGAGAGAGAGAGAGAGAGAGAGAGAGAGAGAGAGAGAGAGAGAGAGAGAGAGAGAGAGAGAGAGAGAGAGAGAGAGAGAGAGAGAGAGAGAGAGAGAGAGAGAGAGAGAGAGAGAGAGAGAGAGAGAGAGAGAGAGATGAGGATGAGAATGATGTTGTGAAGATGAGAAAGAAGTGAGGATGAGGATAGATGTATAATAATTAATATACTAACAGAATTTCATCATGAAGGTGGCTAGTTGAGAGAGAGAGAGAGAGAGAGAGAGAGAGAGAGAGAGAGAGAGAGAGAGAGAGAGAGAGAGAGAGAGAGAGAGAGAGAGAGAGAGAGAGAGAGAGAGAGAGAGAGAGAGAGAGAGAGGGGGGGGGTGTCTGGATGGAAAACATGAACACTGGTGACAAAATGTGCCGGGCGCTCGCGGCACATTTTGTCGCCAAAAATAATAGTTGAATTCCTGGCACATTTCGTCACCGGCGACACTTAGTTTCAACAAAGCAGCCTGAGCTCGTAACAGACTGTGACATAAACTGGGCCGGAATCAAAATAAAAGGAAAAAGAGACACACTACTTGCTTCCTACTACATGCCTCACAGAGGAAAACAACACCTGGATGGACTTGAGTCGTCATTACAAAGATTAGGTGATAAAGACAGAGACATCATTGTGTGTGGGCATTTCAACTGCCCAGTCATAGACTGGGAATCGGGCTCAGTCCCCCCAGGTGCCAGCGATAGGGCAGTACAAGAAAGACTCGATGACATAGCCAACAGGTCCCTCCTATCACAAGTGCACGACCAACCAACTCGCATGGAGAATCACCTGGACTTGGTATTTACTACAAACCCATCATTAGTGAAGGCATCCAGTAGACCACTCCGCGATAGTAACTGACATCTGCGTAGAACCGTTTCGATCGAAACAGAAGCCTACAAAACGCTTTCACTATGACAAAGCAAATTGGGAGGCCCTCAAACAAGATGCAGAAATAATTTCAACCAAAATTCTACCAATGGATGAAATGACGAATGTACAAAGCATGTGGGACACCTTCAAAGAAGAACTGAACACAGCTATAGACAAACATATCCCCTCTTCAACCACAAGATCACGATATCGACTTCCCTGGCTAAGCCGACGCCTACAAAGGCTGATGAAGAAAAAGAAGAGACTTTACAGACAAGCCAGAAAAACAAAGAATTGGACCAACTACCGCTTCATCCAAAAAGAATGTCGAAAGCAATTCCGTCTGGCAGAATGGACCTTCTTCAAGAACACCATCGAGGAAGGGCTACCACAGAACAACCCCAAGCCCTTCTGGAGCTATATCAAATCAAAGAAGACGGACAACATCGGCATAGCTCCACTGAAGTCTAGAGGTACCCTCCACAGCGACACTAAGTCCAAAGCAGAAACTCTACTTAAACAGTTTTCATCCGTATTCACCCGTGACACCTCCCAGTCTTCACTACCCAATCTACGCTAGTATAAGCCCATTGCTGACCTGAAAATAACAAGAGAGGGAGTAGAGAAGTTACTCAGAAATATTCAAACCTCAAAAGCCCCTGGACCAGATCAACTTCCCAACAGGATACTGAAAGAGTGTGCAGCCGAACTGGCACCCAGCTTAACAAGGATGTTCCAGAAGTCCATTGACACAGGTACTCTCCCAACTGACTGGACAAAGGCCAATGTCACCCCGGTCTTCAAAAAGGGAGACAAACATCAAGCTGAGAACTACCGTCCAGTCTCCTTAACATCAGTGCCTTGTAAGTTATTGGAACACGTTATCTGCAAACATTTACTGGATCATCTTGAGAAAGAAAATATCCTTACAAACCTCAACCACGGCTTCAGAACTGGTTTCTCCTGCGAAACCCAGTTCATCACAACCCTCCACGACCTAAGCAGAAATATTGATATAGGCAAGCAGACAGACATGGCCATTCTCGATTTATCCAAGGCCTTTGACACCGTCCCCCACAACAAGCTTCTGTATAAACTAAGCAGTTATGGCATATCTGGACCCTTGTATTCATGGTTGGAACATTTCCTTACCAGGCAGCACATGAAAGTAGTGGTAGATGGCGAAGAATCAAGAGAGACGACAGTTGACTCAGGAGTACCCCAAGGTACAGTGCTGGGACCTTTGCTGTTCTTATGTCACATAAATGACCTCCCAGCCGCAGTCAAGTCACAAGTTCGCCTGTTTGCCGATGATTGTCTTCTGTACCGACCCATCAACTGCCAACAGGACCATCACATTCTGCAGTCTGATCTCAAGGAGTTGGAGAAGTGGGCTGATACATGGGGCATGAGATTCAATGCGAAAAAGTGCTACATCCTCAGCATCCGCCCCAGGTCATCACACTTCTACTTACTGAATAATGAGATCCTGCAGCAAGCCCCCTGCAACCCCTATATTGGACTCACCATCACTGACGACCTCAGATGGACGGCACACATTGACAACATAGTCAAAAAGGCAAGCGCGACTCTAGGGTTCTGCGCAGAAACCTACGCTGCTGCCCAGCTGAAAGTAGGCGCACAGCATACATCTCCTTGGTGCGATCCACCCTCGAGTATAGTGCATCAGTTTGGGACCCGCACCTCCAGAAAGATATAGACAGGCTGGAGAGCATCCAGAGGCGTGCGGCTCGCTTCATCACCCAGAATTACAAAGACCGCACCCCTGGATGTATCGCAAACATGCTCCAACAACAGGAACTACCTAGCCAGTTCAGGAGGGCTGTGTCTGATCGCAGGCATAGCAATCAACCAGCACACTGAACTTAACCCTTTCACCGCCAAAGTCGCATTTTAGCACCACAGTGATTTAACACCTGTCACTGAAAGGCATCAAATTGGGGTCTATTGTCCAAAGACCCCATTGTCTTAGTTTTGGGAAGTAAGAACATACCTTATTTTATATTATGTCACAGAGAAATCCACAATATTGCAGATGGATTTTATTCTCTACCCAGGTAAATGTAATGGACATCTTTGGCTGAAATATGACTGGCGGTGAAAGGGTTAAGGTGGGGGCCCCAGTTACCATACTAGATGGTGCTGGGGGTCGGCTAGTCCAGCTGTTCGTCAGTTGGATAAAACAGCAAATCGTGTAGCCTGCCGATAAACATACCCCCCAAAAACTTCATTCAATTTTTTTTATTTTTAAAGTTTTTGTGTAGATTACTAGTGCTCTCCCCAGTTTTTCCCCCGCTGGCGTTTATATCCAAGTTGGATTCTGCCAGCCTCGACCCATCAAGATCAAGATCAAGATGTGCTGTAACAGTCCTACTCACTATAGGCCCTAGACCTAGCCTACCCAACAACACAATATGCACCCCCGTGCTGTGTGCACGTGCATACAAATTAAGGCGCGCGCGTGTATTCCAACACGAGCGTAGCAAGCACACACACACGCGCGCGTGCGCGCTCGCGCTCACGAGCTAGAAGAGCCTAATTATCTCTTTACTAAGTGAAAAAGAGGAGCGAGGCGTGAAAAGGGGGGGGTAAAACGACTGATTACAAACGAATATATTTTTTTTTTAGGAGGGCGGGCGTTTGAATGGAACTACAGAGTTACCCTTCTTACCCACCTGCGATGATGGCGCTTCTCCAGCTGCTAACGACTGCGTCATATTATCCCGTCATGGGGGCGAACGGAAGCATGCTTTGTTTACAAGTGAAAGGTATAAGCTAATATAAAACGAGACCAGATAATATTGATCATGATGTTTTGGGATAATTATGAGGGATTCATTGAAGAATTTTGAACAATATCCAAAGACAAAAGAAAGGCAAGGGAAACCTAATCGGCGTTCGAGTACCCCCTAAACTAAAGCACCACGTCACCAGTGCACATGCGGCGCATGTGCTGGTTTAGATCTATGCTCAGTATGGTCTTCAGCCTTCAGGGGCTAAATCATATAAATTGAGATAAAGTATTCGTGGATCCGTGATTCATAATTATGCTTTTAAGTTAAACATTGTACCTGCTCAGAACATGTTCATTTGGTTTATTCAGTTCGATATCGGAGGACATGGCACACAATCACGTGACACGGTTTTCTGTGGAATGACATCATATCCTGTCGTCTGCTTCAGTCTGATTATGCTGCACTGATTTATAGGGCCAAATCAATTTCGTTTGATACTCAAATCTGAACGACCTTGATAATTTTTTGACGGTGATGGAAGGTCAGACAGTCTTAGCTATATAAAGTACAAATGTTGCATTGTGTTTTTGCAGTTGATCTTCGTGCACAAGATACTTTTGTAATGATTGCCACTTTGTGTTTCAGATTTAGTATTTAGATCTAGACACTGCAACATAGTATGCAATTCACAGAATGAGGTGACATACTATTGTTGAAATGTTCCCACATTGTCCCTCACACCATTGTTTTTGCGTGTGTTCAATGCACATGTAGTCATAAACTGGATGGGCCTAGCTATGACTATGAGTGTGTGTGTGTCACTGTGTGTGTGCACACATGCGTTTATCTGGGTTTGACAGACACAGAGACATTTTTTTGGAATAGCAGCATGTGGGTCTAGTATCATGATTGTAAAATTACAATGTGAGACGAGGTATGTGGGAACAATGGTATGCTTCCCAGAATACAAAATAGCCCGTCTATTTTTCTAACCAATAAATCTAGATATTGCTCACAAATTTACTTTTCTTTTTAAGACTGAAACCTTGTGAATACTTACAAAGTTCAGGGGGAATTACTTGTTTCTAATGATTACTTAGCTGACCAAATTTCAGTCCTAAATAACTCTTTCACTGCCTCTCTTTGTCTGTTAAAATAATCAGAAATCTAAGCTGCCACAAGCTACAAGGAGTAGCTCTACACTTATTTTTCTTAATCATGAAACTGAACTTGTTTTTAATGCAAACAAACTTATTTTTTATATTTAATTTTATGTTCATGATTTTTTTTTTTCATAATCAATTTTGTTTCAGTTGGAACTTGGGTTGGAGATTAAAACTGTAGAAAACCATGGATCGAGTTTGTAAAGACATCAAGAAGGTGAGCATCTTACTTTCTGTTCCAAGTTAATTGACATTCAGTGATACACATGCTTTTTACAGGCATGGTAATTTTCAGAGAATTCTCTGAATTCAGAGAAAAGTGAATGCAGAAAAACAAAATATCAGAAGGGTTTTTTTAAGCTTGAAGAGATGCCATTTATCCCAAGTTTGAACAGTTTTATATATCTATCTTCATTTTATATATCCATCTTCAAGAGCAATTGCCCCCTGATCACCATAAAGGGCTTTTAATCCCTTGATTACACCAAGAGACAACATCTGAAACCGTACAATCTTTTCAGAGAAAAATGCTTTTCTTCCATTATCATGCCTGTTTTTATAGTTAGTACTTCAGATTTTTTTCCCCTTAAATAAATCTAGCGTGTGTGTGTTTAAAAATCTTTCTTAAAAAAGCCAGACCTGGCTTAGAAAACTCAAGTTGATTTTCATATGAAGGCTTTTACACAAGCATATATCATTGATCAAAGTTGGTGTCAGCAACACAGCCATTTGCAGAGCAGTGATTATTTCACCATTGTACAGAGCTTCAGATTGTGTTTAAGCTTCAAGGGTCATATGACCCCTAATTGCTGATAATGATGGGTCAATTTTGAAAATAACGGGCCAGTAACATGCAGATGTATTAAACTTAAATTTCATGGCAGACTTTGTGGGTCAGACGATGACCCCTGGCTGCACAAAATGAGTGATCAAAACACCGTCAATATGGGTCAATGGCCCGGGCCCACTGACAATCTGAAGCTCTGATTGTATATACCAACACTGACTAGCGTGCATTTGTATGGCAATTTCTTTGAACCATTTACACATGTATGCTCTTTAATTTAGCGCCTACTTGATGCCAGTGAGTTGATGTGTCATTTGGATGTAATATATGGTTGTGAAGCACAATTTAAAAGCTTGACTTGTACAAGTGAAACTTTGGACAAAAAAGTGTTTTGAAAATAAATAAAAAAACAATGACAAAAAAACAGCAAAACAACAATGATATGTCAAAACATGTAAAATAGTTTTATTTATTGCAGTTTTAGTATAATATAGAACAATGTAAATAAAGTGAAATTATGCAAATCAATAAAAGAATTTTGAATGTATTAAAAAAAACATTTTAATTGGGAATATTTTTTGGTCCATATGTGTGTTAACATAAATTTCATTACTGAAAAGGAAGGAAGTTTGAATGGAGGATCATGGGTGGTGGTTGTGGGTTGGCAAAAATCATATGTTTGAACCTTTTGTTCGATTTTCACTGTTCTTAAAGTAGCAGAGTTTTTCATATTAATATTCTCACCTTTAATTTATCACCAGAACTTGATAAGTTCTTGTGCTTTTATGTTGTCTGCTAATGCAGTGATTTGCAAAGAATGAAAGATTGGCACAATAATGATGAGCTTGAATTGAAATCTTAGTTTAGCCATATATAGCATTTTGAATGAATATTGTCATCTAACTTTGAAGTTTTTCTCTTCATTATTCTATTGCAGGCTCTTCCCAAGAAGCTGGATGTCTCTGGAATCAGGAAAGTACGAGAAAGCTTGGAGTGTAGTTTGACTGCTCTGCAAGGCACACACAGTGATGAGGAATGCTTTAGCCTGTTGAAGAGTGGCATCATGTATCTGATAAGTATTTTTTTAATAATAATTTCCATTTGCATGATTGTGCCTTTTAGTGTTACGATTAAGCTTTGAAATAGTATTGTGTAATCTCTTAAAACAAAGCAATGACAATCATAATAATTATTTTTAATGTTCAGTGCATTGTTATGTATATGTTGCACATATTAATTTTTTTTATAAAAAAGAAAGCAAATGTTGTTAATGTTTGATGAACAGTGGCAGGTGCAGTGATGTACAGAGGATCGAAAAGTGATAGGACAAACTGTCCAGAGACAAGATAAATCAATAGGACAATGTCCTGGCTCTTGAAGAAATCAAAAAATACAATTTAAAGTGTGGCAGTGTTAAAAATTTGATCAGACATTTGTCCTGACAGGGGAGAAAATAGGACATTTTCAATTTTAATAGGTCAATGGCCTATGGCCGGGGCCTCGGAACATCACTGAGGTGACAATCTTGCACAGATAAGAAAATAATGAAATGCACAATTGTAGAATTTGATGTCATTGCTTAGTGCTGAACCATTCCAAGAAAATCAACATTTAATTGGCTAAGGAATAAAACACCCAACAACACAATAAAAATAAAGTATCTTAACAAACCACACCAGAAATTATTTTCAATTAAAATCAGTGCTTTTGAATACTCTGGAAAGCTTCAATATTTGTCACAAATTTTTATCTTAATTGAGCAACATGAGCACAGTTTTGACTGCTCTGTTTATGCCTGTTGTAGGTCCAGGTTTGATTTAACTCACAAACGGATCTAAGGTTATGGCTGCAATAACCATGCACATGACAGATTGTCTTAGTTTGTCTTCATTTGGTGTGTGTTGTTACAAAGTTTACATATACTTCTTTTCTTCAATTATGAATATATTATTTTTCTTCGTTCGCTCAGACAGTTTCCTGTCATATGAGAGTAGATGCGTCATGCTGCCGTTATGCGCCAATATAAGAAATAGTTAGGCCCAGCATGTCTGACTTCGGCTGAAGAAATCTTTGTAAGAATTTATAGAAAAAAGGCAGGAGAATGGACCAGTGAGATAGAAAGATAGCAGATGACAGTAAGCAAAGGGAAAAGGCAGAGTCAAAGAGAATGACAGAATTAGAGGAAGTTACAAGCGCAGAACTTCCAGAAGGTGGGGGAACTATTTGTACAAAAGACCCCCCCAGTATCCCCACGGGGAAATTATGAATATATGTTTCTTTTGATTTCACATTTCAGAGATCTTGCGTCTGTGGATGTCATCCGACGAGAGGGAACTTGATGATGGCCTGCTGAGTGCGATTATGGATTGTGTGATGGTGAGAGCCCTGTGTCTTGTATTTGTATTACCATCACCAAACAGCTGACCTTTTTTGTTATGCATATCTATGGTTAAAAATTCGGGACTTTACTGGTGTTGCACGTCCCCTGAAGTCGGAGTATGGCCACCCATGTGGCGGGGCCCTTTAAAAGTAGCCATACACGTAATCTTCCCACCCAAGGCCATGCGAAATATTCACATGGCACTGGGTGTGCCCCCTGAGTGTTTAAGCTGTGGAATGAAAACAAACAACACTGGTGTTGCACTGCCTCCGGGCATTGCCTCCAGAATCATTCCCACCATTTTTATATCTACTAATGTCCTATATGTGTGTTCCAGACTAGAGGACGTTAAACAGATTTTCAGCTGACCTTTTTACCAATAATTTTCTTTGGATTGGTCATTTGGTGTTGGTTTCCTCATATGGTAAAAACCAACAATTTTGAAGCCCGAAAAAAAAGTCTGAATGCTTGGGTTTGTCTGTTGTGTGTATCCAGCTCAAACTTCAGACTAGTACTGTATTTTACGGACTACAAAGCGATACTTTTGTCTTAGACTGAGACCCCTGCACCGTATAATGTGACTGATAATAATGTAAGAAATTATAATTTAAAAAATCTGAATTTTGGGGGGCCTTCAGGTGCGCATTGTAGTCCGTATAATATGGTAATCTTTATGTGATAGTTTATTGTAAGAAGGAAATAAAGAAGTCCAGCACTTCAGGTGTATTTGTTCAGATATATTGTGTTTTACAGTTCTTTGAACCAAATTAGCTTTATATTTCTCTTAATAATATCTGTGTGTCTATTCATGTGTGTGTGTATGTCTGTCTGTCTGTTATATTTCTCTTAATAATATCTTTGTGTGTGTGTGTGTCTCTCTCTCTCTCTCTCTCTCTCTCTCTCTCTCTCTCTCTCTCTCTCTCTCTCTCTCTCTCTCTCTCTCTCTCTCTCTCTCTCTCTGTAACAGGTAGCAAGCGACCATGGAGTGAAATGTAAGTATTGCATGATTGAGCTCAGTCACTGACTGAGTATAAAGTAACTTTTATGTACATTTTGCCACAGAGAAAAATAATAGGTTAAAGTATGAATGCTGTGTTGTAGCATTTCCACGAGAATTACTTAACATCAAATTGTTTTTCATGAAACATTTACTAAATCAGTGTCATATTAGCTACACTTTTAACTCTTATTTGTTTTAATCTTTCCTGTGAAAAATAAGGAACGAATATGATCTAATCTTATATGAATCAAATGATAGTAAAATTTGGTTTCTGTCATGTTATTAGGGTTACTTTAAAAAGACCATGACTGAAATATAAGCTACTATTTTTTTTATTTTTTATTTTTTTAAATTTTTTTATAAGCTCTACTATTTAATATTTATTAAATGTAGCATACTTTAAAAAAAATTGCTCAGTAATTTTCTTTCTTTTTTCAGCATGCAGCTTTGTGGCATCACTCATCACGGATGTATGTTTGCACATTGTCTTCAGTGACAAGTTTGAATGTTTGTCCAGAATTGAGGTGAGTGTTATTCTGACAATAGTCGTTATTGTGGCATGATTGAATGTGAAATAATGACAGCTTTAACCCTTTCGACGCCAGGCATTTTTCAGCCAAAATATACCATTAATCCCTTGACTGCCAGAGAAAACTAAAGAAAAAAATCATTGCACGAATCATGCCATAAAAAAGACAACTGATAGAGCCAATCTGGCAAAATGGTCTGGGGATATAACTCTCTTGACTGTTTTAGAGCAAAAACCACCATATCAGAGTTATTCTTCTTCATCTGATGATGTAATCAGTGATGTCATCAAGTCAGTATGTGATACGTTATACGGCAGTCAAGGGGTTAAACTTAACTGGATATAGACATTTTTTTATCTGCAATATTGTGAATTCCTCTGTGACATGTATAACATTAGGCCTATCCTTACCTCCCAAAGTTAAGAAAATAGGGTCTTCGGATAACAGGCCCTGATTTTGATGCCTTTTAGTGACATGGGTGTTAAACCATTGTGGTTCATAAATGCGACATTGGCGGTGAAAGGGTTAATGATTGTTCATGTTCAGACTGAATGCAAAGACTTTATATTTCTTTTGAGATTAACTTATTTTCTGTGTGTGTGTGTGTGTGTGTGTGTGTGTGTGGATGGTGTGTGTGTGTGGGTGGGTGTGTGGTGTGTGTGTTTGTGTGTGTGTGTGTGTGGGTGGATGGGGTGTGTGTGTGGATGGGGTGTGTGTGTGTGTGTGTGGATGGATGGTGTGTTTGTGTGTGTGTGTGTGTGTGTGTGTGTGTGTGTGGATGGTGTGTGTGTGTGTGTGTGGTGTTGGGGTGTGTGTGTGTGTGTGTGTGTGTGTGTGTGTGTGTGTGTGTGCGTGTGCGTGTGCGTGCGCTTGATATATACATGTGCAAGACAACTAAGGTTCAGGAATGAAAATACAACATGAATGTTTTACTGTTTAAGACAATTCGTCATAGCTGAATGTTTAAAACACTACTTCATAATACCTGCATTAAAAACTGTTTTAAGAAACTCCTGATAATGCATGTTCATTCATTTTTTAAAAATATTATTTTCAAGGTTCTGAACAAACTTAACCTCATTTACGAGTCAGTGGATCCGTCATTGAAAGAAAAACTTCTACAGACTGAATTTCTGGTATCCAATCTGTGAGTGACACTATTGCTTCAAATGCAGACATGTTGGCAAGCACTTTGCCTTCTATCTTTAACCCTTTTGCCGCCAACCATTTTTCAGCACAAAAAAACCCATTATAGTTAACTGGGTGGATAAAAACATTCATCTGCAATATTGAGAATTCCTCTGTGACATGTATAACATTAGGCCTATCCTTATCTCCCAAAATTAAGAAAATAGTGTCTTTGGATAACAGGCCCTGATTTGATGCCTTTTAGTGACATGGGCGTTAAAGACCCATCACGTCACGTGACAAAATCACGGTTTTCACGTGTTTTCGCTCTTACTGCTGGTAAGAAATCTTAAGAAATCTTCCTAGCATAAGAGGGAATGTGATACGTGACGTGGGGGGTCTTTAAACCATTGTGGTGCATAAATGCGACATTGGCGGTGAAAGGGTTAACAGTACTTTTATTATGTGATCATGAGGAAGTAAGCAAATTAGATCTATTCGATAGAACAGATTTGTTGTTTTAATGCTTAGTAAATGTTATTTGTCATTGCATAGTACATTGCATTTCCTTTTAGAGTTTTGACTAACTGCATAACCAAAGTTAAGTACGTTCTCCTCTGTGTGTGTGTGTGTGTGTGTGTGTGCATTTGCATGTGGGCACAGGTGTATTTGTGTGTGTGTGTGTTTGTATGTGCATTTGCATGTGCACACAGGTGTATTTATGTGTGTGTGTGCATGTGTGTGTGCAATTGTATGTGCACAACAGGTGTATTTGTGTGTGTGTGTGTGCATTTGCATGTGCACACAGGTGTATTTGTGTGTGTGTGTGTGTGTGTGTGTGTGCACATGTGTGCATGCTTGAGTCTACATACATGCATACATGTATGTGCATGCATATATGTGTGTATGCTTGCATGCGTTTGTGTGTGCATGTGACTGCATATGTATGCACACTCACATGGACTCGTGCATCTGTATGCATGAGTTAAGAAGAGAGAACATGTGATAGATGCTTTACTTGATTGTTCAAATATTGGCATCTGTACTTAGATTTTAGAGAAAAAAATCTGTAAATACTCATCTTTGCTTGTTTCACACCCACGTTTATTTCCAGTGTTAAGCGTTCATGCATGCTGATCAACCAGTTGCATAATTGTAAATAACTGCTATTTAACAGAGGAAGCTTTATGCGCAAGTAAAATTTTTTATATTCTTGTAAACAGAAAAAGAAAAAAGAAATGTAATGCAAAAAATTAATGGCATGGACAAAAACGAAATGTTCACACAGATACAACTACAGTGGAACCTCCCTTTTAAGACCTCCCATTATAAGACTCCCTCCCACATAAGACCTACTTCTCTGAGACGTTGCCCTTCTTTGTAAGTATTAAAATACTTCCCTTATAAGACCCCTCCCTTATAAGACCTCATTTTGGATGCTTTTTGAAGGTCTTATAAGGGAGGTTCCACTGTACTAGCAATGAAGCATGCATTAGGAGACATCCCACCACCCCTTCCCCACTCATCCATCTCCATTGCCTCTCCAACCTTGCCCATTCACACCATGTTCATTCTCATTGAGATTGTCGGTAAAGGTAAAGATGTGCCCCCCCCCCCCCCCCTGCATTTCTCGGTTAATTCTATTTTTCCGTTTTTGCCTTTCTTACCATACATAAAGCTGTATTTTAGGAACATTTTTTAGCTAATAACCTTTTTGGAATACTAACCCTAGCCCTAACCCTAGCCCTAAGCCTAACCCTACCCCCCATTATGTACTGCAGTACACCGCGATTTGTCACAGTTGTGGTTCGTTGCGTTTTTCCGTCTTATAGGGTGGGGGGTAGGGTTAGGCTTAGGGCTAGGGTTAGGGATAGGGTTAGTATTCCAAAAAGGTTATTAGCTAAAAATGTTCCTAAAATACAGCTTTATGTATGGTAAGAAAGGCAATAACGGAAAAAATACAATTAACCGAGAAATGTAGGGGGGGGGGGGGGGGGGGGGGGGCACATCTTGACCTTTACCAGATTGTCATACACACACACAAGATGAACTTATTAAAAATTGTAAGCACATAGAATAGTTCATGCTATTTTTTTTGGTATATAATGCATTGGTGCAACTCTTTTCCTGGTATACAAGGATTTCCTGTTTTTGAATTTTACCAGAACAGAAAATTCCTTTTTTCTTTAATTTGTCAAACACGATCTTTGTGTGTCTACTGCATTTTTTAAACACTTTAAAATAAGCATTTGTATAAATTGTGGTGAAAAAACAAACTTATTAAATACCTTCATAAATCAATTTTTGCTTCAGCTGCAGGGGGCATTACCCCTGGACCCCCCCCCGGCCTTTCAGGTTTTTTCATTTTGTGTAGTTGCACCCATGATAATGTCATGTGCATGCGTAGGTATGAGAGAGAGAGAGTGAGTGAGTGAGTGAGTGAGTTGCATTTAGCCTATTCTTCGATTTTACTTTGCAGAGAAAACCTGTTCCAGTTGGTTCTTGACATTGGAGGTATGCATGTCTAAATGTGTTGACACAAGGCCATCTTTTTTCCCTAAATAAAACATGCTAAAATCTGTTTAATTAAATTCAAATTATTGTTTAAAACGGCAAGAAAATTTTTTCATCGGCTGTACAGTTCGATTTCTAAAGGCCATGGATATGATGAAAGAATTCTGACCTGAAAGAATTCTGACCTATACAGTTGAGAACAACCACATTTTTAGGCACTCATGTGAAATGGTACTGATGAATGCTGAAGTGTATTATTAAGTGATGTAACCAAGAAAGTGAACAAATCAGTTTAATTATTTGTTATGGTTTTGTTGTCTTACCCTGACTTAAAGACTCCAGGGATCATCCCAACAGCCGAAGCACTTGAACACTATGGTACAAATGCACCAACTAGGGATGAGAACATTACGTGTGTGACCGTTTTTGATTACCCCGCCATGTGTGGGCAGCCACACTCCTACTTTGGAGGATGTTATGATTTTGTTTGTCTGAAAAACAAACGATCAAATGATCACTTTAATGCATGTGGAAAAAAAAAAGAGAGAGGTGAAAACGGTGATACCCATGCCAAAGACAACAGTATACAAGCATGATCGTATCACTGATAATAATTATTAAGCATTTGACAGAATTAAAGGGTTGGATGAATGTTTTAACATCTTATCATTGGTCACAAACTGCATCACCCTCCCATTTGTTTCTCTCTCTCTCTCTCTCTCTCTCTCTCTCTCTCTCTCTCTCTCTCTCTCTCTCTCTCTCTCTCTTTTATCTTATTTCTTTTCAGACTATGAATTCCAAGCATGCTTGATGGAGTTCCTGTTCCGGCTGATACCACAGAAACTGAGATTGAAGTACTCCACAACTTTGATCAGAGACAGAAAAACTCGGCATAGATTTTTGCAAATAAGGGACAGTTATTTTGAAGTGGTAAGTGTTGTCACAAGTGTCTGCTTGTCGGCATAGATTTTTGCAAATAAGGGACAGTTATTTTGAGGTGGTAAATGTTGTCACAAGTGTCTGCTTGTCGGCATAGATTTTTGCAAATAAGGGACAGTTATTTTGAAGTGGTAAGTGTTGTCACAAGAGTCTGCTTTTTTTTTTTTTTTAAATTTTGGCAGCATGTTTACACACTATATAAGTTAAAGGATAGTAAAAACTTGCAACTTTTTGTATCATAATAAAAATAATTGTTTGGGTTGTATTGGACTATTACAGTATATATTCATTTCAACTATGCATTTCTTAACCCCCTCACTGCTAGAGGGAAACAGAAATTATCTTTATTTCTTATTATAAAATTTAAAAGAGCTGTTGGACTCAATCTGATAAAATGGTCTAGAGACTTGCATTTTTTGGTATCATAATATGACTAATTGTTTGGGTTGTACACATGTATATTACAGTATATTCATTTAAACTATACATTTCTTAACCCCTTCACTGCCAGAGGAAAACAGAGAAATTATCTTTATTTTCTTATAAAATTTAAAAGAGACCTGTTAGACTCAATCTGAGAAAATGGTCTAGATATAGACCTGTGTGCTTCCTGACTTGTCTAAGCCACAAACCATCATTCCAGGACTTTGACATCAAAAGCTATGACATAATCAATGACATCACACACCACCATAGACACAGGACTGGGTAGGGAAGGGGGTAAGATTATCATTTTCTTAATCTTTTTTTGTAAGCGAGAGTTAACTATCCTAGTTCCTACAGATTTGATTGAAAACAATACCCTTAGCAACAATATGTTTATGAACAGGAAGATATTTCGAAGACTTAATGCTAAAGATGTAGTGTGAGTTAGGGATAATCATTGAACAGCATATATTGGTTTTTATTTTCTTCCGCTTTTGTTATTGTTGTTGTCGTCGTACCATGGCGTAAAGACTCCAGGGATCATCCCAACAGCTGAAGTACTTGAACACTATGGTACAAATGCACCAGCTAGGGATGAGAACATTACGTGAGTGACCGTTTTTGATTACCCCACCACGTGGGCAGCCACACTCCGACTTTGGAGGATTTTGGACTGATGATGTTATGCTAGGAGCTTGCCATGGCTAAGGACAATCCCCGCATAACTATGCAGAACATAACATTTTGATGTAGCCTTGGCGTTCTAGCTTATGTAAATTGGTCTGACACAGCCTTATGCCAAGGTGCCGCTTTTGTGTATTTTGTCATCAGGATTGCAGAAAATTCCTGAATTTGTTGAACTGCAGTCAAGACATCGACAGGAGGTAAGTCTATAGACAACGATATCACTGATTCAAAACTTGGTCCTGTTGCTTGTGTGTTGTCCCTCACACTTTTTAAACTGTAAATAATATTACTGTAGGTAGTAGTCATAAAGTAATGGTCAGGTGGGAAGAAACATGACCATGACTACAAGGAAAGTTTATGCTGAAAATTATCTGCCCCTGTCTCATGCACTGAAATGTGTGCACCACCTACATAAGATTATCGCCTTTTGCCTGTCACGAAGTAGAAGTATATAGCCACAGAAAATGATCTCACCCTGACTTGTCACTAGGTGGCATGGTCAAATCAGTCCTAAAATTATTGCATTCATGTCGCCAAGAAGTAGAATAAAGCCTCATTGTTTATATAAAAGTCTTTGAAGTGGAGGAACTTATAATACGAACAGTATGTAAATTAATATATGAGAATGTTTTGACACGTGATCAGTGTAATGTGTGTGCATCTTGTTTATTTTTCAGCATTCCGTACCTTACATACCGTAAAATTCGGACTATAAGCCGCTGCTTTTCCCTCAACTTTGGCCCATGCGGCTTATAGACTGATGCGGCTTATCTGTGGATTTTTCCCCATTATACATTTATCAGTATAATTAAATCTGTTTCTGGACACATTCCTTATATGCGGCTTATATGTGAATAAAACCCTAATATTTTGTCAATTTAAGGGATGTGACTTATATACAAGTGCGTCTTATAGTCCAGTTTTTATGGTATTAAGAAAAGACTGAATGTGAACTTTTGAACACAATGTAATGTGTGTTACAGGGTGTTTTCGTATCCTTGTCACAGCATCTTTCTGGGAACTCTTCAGGTAACTTTTTATGCTACCATATATTTTGGACTATTATAAGGCAATTTTAATTTCCATTTTTGGGTCGGCTCTAATAAAAGACACAGTGGCTACGGGTACAGCGTTGTTGCAACACTCGGACCATGTTCAGGATAGTAACTCTTCCTAGTCGAATTTTTCGTCAACAAATGCATTTTCTTATTTTGTACAACGCATCTTGATAAGGAACAGGGTTAGGGATAGGGTTAGGAACATGTCAGAGTTAATGTTAGTAGTTTTTTAAGACATTTGCGCACAATTTTTGCATCCCGTGATTAAGCACCGTACCCATAGCCTGGAGAATGTGAGATACGGGCCCGTACGCCGAGCCTCTGCCTTATTAATTAAAAGATGCACTCTTCCAGACCGGGCACTTGCAATGACATTAGAAGAACATGTTCTGAAGACTATTACCAACTATCATATTCATCTTGATCAAGCCAAGACAGAAATTGAGCCCCGTACCCGTAGCCTGGAGAATGTGAAATATGTGCCTGTACCCTAGCCTCTGCCTTGTTTGCCCACAAAAG
Source organism: Phymorhynchus buccinoides (assembly GCA_017654935.2). Taxonomy (NCBI): domain Eukaryota; kingdom Metazoa; phylum Mollusca; class Gastropoda; order Neogastropoda; family Raphitomidae; genus Phymorhynchus; species Phymorhynchus buccinoides. The sequence continues at coordinate 45,503 of JAGGCT020001149.1, forward strand.
AAGAATGCTTCATTTAAAGACATCTAATTAAGTCCTTTTTTCTTGTAATTGAAAGATGATGTTTCTACACATTTAACCCTTTCACCGCCAATGTCACATTTATGCACCACAATGGTTTAACACCCATGTCACTAAAGGGCATCAAATAAGGGCCTGTTATCCAAAGACCCTATTTTCTTAATTTTGGGAGTTAAGGATAGGCCTAATGTTATACATGTCACAGAGGAATTCCCGATATTGCCGATTATTTTTTTCTCTATCCAGTTAAGCAAAAGGGTTAAACTTTTTTTCTTCCATTTACAACAGGAAGCTAACTGTTTGGTCTTTGTTGTGAACAGCTCCAGAAGCCAAGTGATGTGGGGTACGATGAGTTCTGGCTTGACGTCAACCTGAACAGCAAGAGGATCACCATTTTCTCTGAAAATGAACAGGTCTCCAGCCAGGTACCTTCAAATATTGCTCATTTTTTCTCTAGTCGAACACCGTTAAACAGTAACTAATATTGCGTTAAACAGTACCTCAATATTGCGGATACTGTGTTGATCAGCACTGTTCTGCACAATTTCTTTTCCTCTTATTTATTACTAATAGCTTTTGTAATAAGGTATAACAGCACCCTCACATTTAAGGATAATTTCAATGAGTGGTCGCAATGTTGTTCAAGTTATTTTTTCGCTCGTCGCTGATTCGTTATTAAAGTTGAGTATTTGCAGGAAAGTAATATAAGACAAAAAGTCATCTCTCAATTGTTCATACACAAATCTAATGCAGTAATAATACTAATCTAATGACAACTGTTCTTTACTTTACGCACGGAAGAGAGAAAGAGGGAGAATGTGTGTGTGTGTGTGTGATATAAAGGCATACTAAGAGGATGTGCGGCGAGTGAATGTTATTGAGTTGGTTGGGGGATGTTTTGTGTGTGTCTCTAATTGTTGGATTTTGATTGCTGCATTTTATATTCTGAACTCGAAATGTCCTTCAGCCTGAACTGTAAGATCTTTGTAGAAATGTTTTTCTCGCACCGTAATGAATCATCTTCAAGAGGAAAAAAGGATAATATCTAAATAAAATAAAAGAAGAGAATGAGTCAGTGTTGACACACACAATTTAGTGTGTTGACACACACATGATTTCTTATCCTTGCCTGTAGCACAAGCTGTAAAATAATATCTGTTTGAAGGAGATCGATCTGCAGCCGAGTACTCTTAAACTTTCTTCTTTTTTTCCAGATGAGTTTTGAAGATGACTCTTGGAATACTGTGCATGTGTGGGAAGCTGATATTGACAAATGTGTTTGTCAAGGTATACTATGCATATAGATTTCAAAGTCTCTTTTCATAGAAATGTGTGTTCAATAACAGTTTTTGTGTTAGTTTCGTTTGCTTTTCTCTTCATACGGTTTGTGTTTTGTGTGGTAATGAATTTGTGATAGTACATGTTGTGCATTAGTTTTATCAGTCTAAATGGTATGTTAGTATTCTGTACAGAAAGTAGACACCGTTAACACTGCAAATGTCAAATCTGCAGCCCAGATCTAAAGCCCAGTCAACCATATGGGCTGTACTTGAAGTCAACACTAAGGCCGTGTACACACATAAGCGGATATTCCATGCGGAAACCCGTGCGCAATCCACAAATAAGTGAAACAAAGAAGGGAAAAGATTTGCGCACGTGTCCGAATTTCCCCTATTATGCGTAAACTTTTATCCTTCTTTCTTCCACTTATTTAGGGTTTTCCGTACGGAACTTACGCGTCTAATGTGAACCCGGCCTAGTGGTAGTACCTAGAAAATTTGTGAGACAACTGTATGTAGTCACACAATTTAGAGTTAATGGGCTTCACCAGCTGTTAAGCTGCTTCTGTATTAGTGAAGTGAATTGGAGAGGTTACAAAACAATCAACACATACAATCTCTGTATTAATATAAGAATGTGTGTCAGAACTAGTGGGTGTACCATATTTTTCAGACTATAACAAGGTGTCTTATCTTTTTA
>JAGGCT020001149.1:50000-72403 GCA_017654935.2 Phymorhynchus buccinoides
ACCTGATCCACTAACCATTTAATGTACTGTAAAAGTAGAAGGACTAGGTCTCATATTAGTCCACCTACTAGTCACAAGAGCAAGCTTGTGTGAAACATTGATCAAGTCTGTCTCACCAGTACCTGTTTCTATACTTCAGGATTTTCTAATCTTGATTTTAGTGCTCTGTTTTGTGACACAAATTTCTGTTTAGGATTGTATCTAGTCCCTTTCTTTTTCCGTGTATACTAGCATTTATTTTTGTTTAAAAAAAATAATAGTTATTGAAATATTGAAACACACACACGTGTGAGCCCAGTTGTGTGCACTTAATCTTGTACTTTGTTGTTGAGGCTTTTTATTAAAATGTCTAGTTGAATATCGCAAACGTGTGGTAATATTTCTTCATTATATTTCTAATTCATATACACATTCCAGACAGAAAGTTTGTGCTTTTTTAAAATACACTAAAAATTGCTTAAGTCAAAATTGAAGGGACTAAAATTTAATTTTGAGATAGCCAATATTTTGAGTTAAAAAGACTTTTCAACATAGAGATTATTATACAGGGACCCCAAAGTGAGTTATCCAGTGTTTTTGAGTTATCCGTTTTTGAGTTATCAGTTCTCTACTGCATAGTTTTACATTTGAGACATGCTTATACTAAACAAGTGCCTTTTTTGTATTTTCTGATTGCGCAGAAGTTTGAGCAGTCTTTGAATGGCCTCAGTGAAAGTAGAGAAAAGTGGCCACTGTCTTTCACCAGCAATTCATTGAAAGCCTACAGCCCTGCTACCACCACCGCCTCAGACCCTCTTGAGAAGCAACACAAGGTGTCGGTGCCATCTGATCGCATGCTCATGCTCACACCAGCCAGTTTTGTGTCTCTGGAGTCGTACTTCAGTCGGGAAGGCAAGTTTTATGAATGTTGCTGAATTGGGTAGGCGCTGCGTTTGTGGCGACGCGCTCTCCGGGGGAGAGCAGCCCAAATTTCACAGAGATAAGTCTGTGACTTGAATATACCAAATACAAAAAACAAAAACAAAAAATGCTTGCCCTTTGTCACTTCACTTGTTTGTGGCTATGTCTATGGTTACAAGTATTTATAACTAATTATTAAAAAAAAATGGTTCATGCTTTAGTTAATTCCAAGAAGGTGGCAAGCTAAGATGTTCGCCTGCCAATTCAATGCGTGAGTGACCCGGGTTAGAATCCCAGCCTTGCCCTTTCTTTCCAGTTCAACGTGAAAACCAAACTGAATGCTGAGTCCTTTGGATGGGGACTTAAAGGCAAGTTTGTGAATTATGGATATAAAAATCCCACGGCTGTTAAAAGTCGGTTAGAGCAGGGAGAAATCCTGTTGTCTGGTATGAACCACATTGGTAGCTAGCCCTCCCCATCCTCACCCCCGTCCTAAAAAAAAAAGGGATGGTGCTTCACTGGCGGTGACACTCTCTCCTGGTGGGTGCAGCCCAAATTTCACATAGCATTGATTAGTGAGAATTCATGTACATTAGAAAATCATAATTAAAGGATTCTCATAATTCTTGGATGGGTGTATACCAGGAGTTGTGAAGGTTTCAGAGTAAAGTCACTTTCTTTCACATTCTATTACAGCATTATTTCGCCATCTGCCTGCAAAAGAGACGTAACTCAAAATTGGTCAACTTCGATGTTTTGAACTTACCAGTTGATATAAACAAGCTGCATCATCTAACAATGCTGTAAGACAAGAATTTGCAAAGATAAAACACTGATTGTGATGCTAAATTAACAAAAAATGACGTCATTTGACCTGAAATGACCAAACTTGAGTTTTCCGTACCTTATGATGTCTTTCGACGTACGTCTCTTTTGCATGCGGGCGACGATTTCATTTTAGAAAGATTAGAGATTGAGAATGTGCTTATAGTAGATGATAGGGAATATGAAAAGATGGATGAAGCTAGGGATGCAGGAAGATACCTCCAGTATTTTTTAATCTTCATTCAACTGTTTCTTTCTTGTGAAATTAGTCTCAGGAGAACACGAGAAGCCTCCACCCCAAACGAGAGAATCCAGGATGAAACCAGATGATTCTTCGCAGTCAACCGTCCGGCGATCACGAAGGCTGAAGACAAACTCGTCCCTGTCACCATGCTCCAGCGAGACCAGCAGAAGGAAAACAAGATCGTCGTCAGAGCCCGATGGTTAGTTGATTTTGTTCATCCGATATGGTTTGGAATGATCATTAATGGTTATGATGAACTGTCGGCAATCGACTGCTGGCCTTGGATTCTGCAACCTGAATAAGTAGTAGTAGTAGTGTAATAGGGCTGGAAGTGGGCCTCTCGGCCCTTTTACGCCATTTCTTGATTGTTTAATTTGATTAGGTTTCACAATGATTGTGCAATTTCCTAACCAAAGCTGCCCCTTGAGAAATTAGAAAATCCCCTTGAAAACCCCTTGAAAAACCCTTGAATTTTTCCTCTGTTTGAGAGTATGAACCCTGGATGTTGATTATCTTGTAAATAATACCTTGCAGAGTTGCATCTAGGGCGTGGGATTGAAAATCCATCAAATGTGAAAAAGCCATGCAGGACTGCATGCGCAAAAGAAATTCCATGCCCGCCTTTAAAAAATGCGATATGCGCGATTGTTTTTTCCGCAAAGAAAGTCATCCTGAGCAGGGCCTCAACTTTTCCCAACAGCGCAAATAAAAAGCAATTTCATTGGTCAGTACTGTCAATTATAAACGTGATCGGCCAATGAATGCGTGTTTAACTTTGTGGGCTTCCGGTCGCAACATTCGGCCGCCAAGTAAAATGGCGACTAATCGCAAGAGTGCGATGCTGTTGGATTTTTCTTTTAAAAAACCCACGTACTTTCACTCCCACTTCGACTGCCAAAACCTGTGCTACAGAAGAAGAAAGTCCTGAAGAAAGTCCAGCACTAGCAGCTTCGTGTCCAGCAAAAAGTAGTGAAGCAGTGAATGTGATTGCTACCGAAACTGGCGCCGATGGTGCAAGTGGTGGTGATACTGACAGTGACAAAGAAATTTTACCGGAAACAGAAGGTGAGGCCGCTAGGCCTACTGCCAAAAGTGGGAAACCGACCCCCCCCCCCCCTTTCTGTATCAGAATCCCCCCCTTTTTTCCAAGGTGAGGGGGGGCTGCCCCCACTTATTTGAAATCCGAGATGCAACCTTGTTTTAATGGATTTAACCCTTTCACCGCCAAAGTCACATTTTAGCACCTCAATGATTTAACACATATGTCACTAAAAGGCTTCAAATTGGGGTATATTATCCAAAGACCCTATTGTCTTAGGTTTGGGAAGTAAGGATAGACATTATTTTATATATACATATGTCACAGAAGAATCCACAATATTGCAGATGGATTTTGTTCTCTATCCAGGTAAATTTAATGGAAATGTTTGGTTGAAATATGGTTGGCGGTGAAAGGGTTAATGGTAAATATCCACAATTATCCTCACAAGAGGTAATGATTTGTTAATGATGGGAAAACCCCCCAGCAGTGGAGGCTTCATTGATGGAAAAACAAACAAAAAATAGTGGAGGCTTCTTTCTGTTAACCTCAAAAGGAGGTGGATAAGTGATGAGTCTCAGATTTTAATGCACACCCTCTAGAGTCAAGACCTTCATGCGTTTGTAATTAAAAGGGATTTGATATGGAATTTTGAATTTTAAGCCGAACATTTTTTTCATTGTTGTGTGTGTGTGCATAAAATTACAGGTTCCAGGGGACAGCAAGATCAAGAAAAGCTCAGTCCAGTGACAGCAGCCATGCTAGTCTCCTCGCCCATTTCATCTGAAAAGAAAAGCTTGACAAAGAGGTAAATTATATTTGAATTGTCTTCACAGATTTTTCTGTTGACTGTTACTTACGTTAGACCCCCCCCCCAAAAAAAAAAAAAAAAATTAAAGAAAAAAGAATGAAATACAGTGGCACCTCCCTTATAAAAGCTTCAAAAATCACCCAAAATGAGGTCTTGTAAGGGAGGGGTCTTATAAAGGAGGTAATTTTAATACTTACAAAGAATGGCAATGTCTCAGAGAAGTAGGTCTTATGTGGGAGGGAGTCTTATAATGGGAGGTCTTATAAGAGAGGTACGTTCCACTGTATAAGAGTTTACGTCCTCTCGGCCAGAACTAGGCGCATGGGACATTTATATATGACTGAAGATCTTAAAATTTATGAAAAAAATGTAATTGTTGTCTTACAGCTTTGTTAGATGATGCAGCTTGTCTTGATCAACTGGTAAGTCCAACACATTGAAGTTGACCAATTTTGAGTTATGTCTATGTTTTGCGCATGGCGGTATAATACATGCTCTGTTACTTGAACCTTTTGTTCATCATGCTTGATGTGGAAAAAGTGGTGGCTCATATTTTGGACACTGTAAATTATTGCTAACAAAATGTGTGACAATGCAGTTGAAATCTGGCAATCTGTGTTTCGTCTGCTAAAGGGAATTAATGGATGATAAAAATGTAGATTGTTATGAAATTGATGGAACCTTGGCAAGGTAATAAAGAGGGGATTAATGTGAATATGCAGGGGCAAAATAGAAATCCAAAGAGCTACATATGGGGGTTAAAACTGAAGAAGCAGTAAACAGTAACTTTTTTTTTTTTGGGGGGGGGGAGGGCCGGGGGAGTGCTACACAAAGGAATATTGTACTTTATCATATGGATACACATATCCTGATGTGAGAATGTTTTATTTGTCTTTTTTATAGTTTTATTTTGTTGTTGTTGTTCTTGATTGTACTTTTGTTGGATTTCTTTGAACAATTTTTGTTATATTTGTTTTTAAAATAGGAAAATTGAAAACGGAGGATATACAGAAACGTCCAAACCTACCAGAGAAAAATCTAACAGGGAAGAACAAAAAAGGAATAGCGATTCATCTTTGAAAGTAAGTTTTATTATTGTGAACGTTGTTTTCTTTGATTCTGGATACCACCTACCAAAAAACCTACCACCTACAAACACATGAAGTGGGTTGCATTCCCCTCTTTCCCTTCTTTTTGTAAATCACCCTTGCACAAAGTGGACTTGTGTAGTATGCTGCAGTGATGTATGTATGTATGTTGGTCTTGCTCATGTTGTTCAGCTCACATAAAATATTTTTTTGTATTGAGAGAACAACGAAAAATAATGAAGTTTTTTAAAAATTGGTAGCATTTACTTGATGGTTGCTTTTTTTCAATTTTTACTACAGTATTATTTTCCTTTAACCCCTTGACTGCCAGAGAAAATTAAAGAAAAAATTGTACAAATCATACCATGAAAAAGACAATTGATAGAGACAATCTGGCAAAAATATAGCTCTCTTGATCAGAGTTATTCCTCTTCATCAGAGTTATGACTCTTCATCTGTGATGTCATCAGTGATGTCATCAAGTCAGTATGTGATACGTTGACCTGGCAGTCAAGGGGTTAATAGTACATATACTTCTGATGCAATCTTGGGTTTGTGAACGCTCGAGTCTGACTTCATTTCTTGTGTGTTTTAAATATGTGCCTTTTGTTGATCGTTTCATTTTGCACATACATGTATCCTGTAATCAGGGTGTTTTCTTTTAAGGTTCAAGCTGTCGGGTCATCTAAACGAGAAGTCAGATCCAGAACAGGTGATATTTCCTCCCCCCCCCATTTCATTTATTATGATATAAGTAAACTGTCAGACTATACAGGTGTGTTTGACACCTTTGCAAAAGTTTGTTTTGTAATGTTAGTAATGGTATTTTCATTCAAGATTCTTTCATTAGCCAATGCATCAATGTACAAAGGAAATAATTTTGGTTTTGAACAAAGACGCAACCCAACAACAACAAAAGCATGCATATGGATGAACAACCAATATTGGTAACAAATTCAGGTTATATATTACATGTATCCTTACACACTTTTCGTAGTGTATGTTTAAGTTGCATCATCTTTCGATAATTTCTTTCATAAATTTAAAAAAAAAAGTTAAAATGATCTTTTGTCTTGACCAGTTATTGTCTTGGCTATGTATTTGTTTGGTATAGTACAGTATTACAGTAATGTGATTCATTGCCTTTCAAAGTATACAAGCACAACTTTAAAAAATAACATAGATTAATGTTATTGATGATTTAGCAATAGTAGTACTTACTTTGAAATGTGTTTTGCAGGTTCTGTGGGAGAAACATGTATAACTCTACGTAACTCCAGAAAGCGGGTTCAAACATCACAATCATCTGACAGTGACAGAACTGAAAAGTCAACGTTCCAAGGAAAAAGCCAAATGCCCGGCATGAATGGACCCACTTTGCCATCAACTGGGTCCAGAGTTTACAACAGGGAAAAGAATGTCACCGACGATGAGAAACTGAAGGTGTTAGGAAAAGAACAGAAGACCTCCACAAGCACCAGATATGTTTTTCGGGATTGCACCGACAGACAGAGCTCTGATAAAGAAAGTGCACACACATTGAAAACCATGACAACGTTTGCTGATTGTGAAGAGCTGACGTATGAAAAGGGGAAAAGCTCGAAAAGACAAACATCAGAACGCCAGGATCCAGAGAATCAGACTCGGGCCAAAATGTCCAAAGAGAATGCGAAGGCAAAAACGAACCATGCAGCTTCTTGGGTACCTCAGCGTAAAGAAGCGGTCCAGCAAAAGAACACCAACGATAGCGACGTTAAAAATGCATCCCATCAGCCACCACAGAAGCAGCGTTGGACAAGGTCAACTTCCAGAGAAAAAGGAAAGGAAGCAGTTGATCTCCATCCAAATCCCACTGATAGTGATGTTAAAGATGCATTGCATCGGCAGCCATTAAGTGAACAGCATCTGACAAAGTCGGCTGCTAAAGAGCGAGGAAAGAAAGCGGTTACCCAGAAGAACATCCATGACAGTGGCATTAAAGGTGCATCATGTCAACAGGCCTTGCATAAGGAGCGTCGGACAAGATCAACTTCTAGGGAAAAAGGAGAGGAAACAGTCCCTCGGAACAACACCAAGGACAGTGACCTTGAAAATGCATTACTTCAACCAACATTAAAGAAGCAGGGTCTGACAAAACCGGCTTCCAAAGAGCAAACAAGTAAAGCTGTCATCCAGCGGAATGCCAACAGTGACGTTCAAAGTGCGTCATTTCAACAGACATTACAGAAGCAGCGTCTGACTAGATCGACCTCTCGAGAAAGAGGAAAGGAAGCCGTTCCCCAGAGCAATACCAGTGACAGCAACATTGAAAATGTTTCATATCAGCCGTTAAAAAAGCAGTATGTGAAGAAATCTTCTCAAGAACGAGCAAAGGAATTAGCCGTTCGCCAGAACAATGCCAACAGTGACGTTGAAGACATATATCAGCCATCACAGAAACGGACAAGGTCAGCTTCAAGGGAAAAAGGAAAGGAAGATGTTGCCCAGAGCAATACCAGTGACAGCAACATTGAAAATGTTTCATATCAGCCGTTAAAAAAGCAGTATGTGAAGAAATCTTCTCAAGAACGAGCAAAGGAATTAGCCGTTCGCCAGAACAACGCCAACAGTGACGTTGAAGACGTATATCAGCCATCACAGAAACGGACAAGGTCAGCTTCAAGGGAAAAAGGAAAGGAAGATGTTGCCCAGGAAAGTAATGACAGTGACGTTAAAAAAGCACCACGTCAGCAGCTGTCAAAGGAGCAACATTTGACAAAGCCAGTTTCTAAAGAACACAGGAAAGAAGCAGTTACTCACAACAGCAAAGGCAGTGGCATTGAAAATGCATTTGGTCAAAGAGAATTTCAGAAGAATCACCCGACAAAACCAGATTCCAGAGCACAAGCAAGGGAAGCAGTTGCTGAAAGTGACTCTGATGACAGTGATTTAAAAAATGCTTCACAGACGTTGAAGAAGCAACAACTGACCAAACCAGTTTCCGAAGAGAATGCAAAGGAAACAGTTCTACAGAATGACACTGACAGTGACGATGGCTTTAAAAACACATCGCATCAATTGGCATGGAAGAAACAGCATCTCTCTAAACCTTCTTCTCAAGAACATGCAAAGGAAGCCATTGTCCAGAGTAGCACCAACAGTGATGCAGATGCTAAACATTCATCTCATCAGCCATTGAAGAAGCAGCAGCTGAGAAAACCAGTTTCTGGAGAACAAGCAAGGGAAACTGTTCCAGAGAACAACGCCATCAACGACAGTGATGTTGAAAACGCATCACATCAGCCAGCATTAGATAAGCAGTATATGACAAAAACAACTCCTAAACAACAAGCAAGGAAAACAGTTTCACAGAGCAACACGAGCAGTGACAGTGAAAATACATCAAAGAAACAGCATCTGACAAAACCAGATTTTGAAGAAGCAAGACCCAAACAGTCGACTGAGAAGTTGAGAGGAGACAAAGCAGGCTCTCTTGATTTTGGTAAAGCTAGTCTGCAAAAGTCAAACTACAGCAGCAAGCATCTTCATTCATCCGGTGAACTGAAAGGTGCTCAGCACGATGCTCAGAGTCCTGTCAAACACCAAGATGATCAGCAAAGAAAGCAAGGCATTTCTCAGTTAGCTTCTGACAAGGATCTCAGTGAAGCAGCACAATCCAGTCCATCAGTGTTTGGTTTTGAGTATGATGATGGTGACGGCGATGATGGTGAAAATAATGGTAAGGATGATGATGATGATGATGATAGTGATGATGATGATGATGATGACATGACAAGTATTGGCCTAGTGATTGAAACTGATGACGAATGTATGTCACGAAAGATAAATAGTCCACAGAGACTTAACCAAAATCCTCATTGTTCTGAAAGCATGGCTTCGGATAAACACAAAAGAAGTGAAACAACTTATATGAAGAATGTTGGCAACAAAAGCGCAGGTGTTGGAGTGGAAGATTACAGGCAAAGCAAGACTCCTGTAAACATAACAAAAACTGCCGTTGTTGAGGGCAAGCCATCATCTTCTGCCAAAAGGAATGCTACTTGGAAAAAACCACTGTCTGTAACTCATAGATACCAAACTGACGAAGATAGTGAAGTCACCAACCCCAGTCAAGAATCATCGACAAATGAACACCCTGAGAATACACCACTTCAAACAACTGACTCTGACTCAACACCTACAAATAGCAGAAGCTTGCTTGATTCAATAAATGCAGCTAGACGATTGAAAGGTTTGGATACTGCCCCTCAGAATCATACAAATGAGTCAAAGGTGAAGCGTTCAGTTGATTATACTCGTTCTAAGCTGAATAAACCAAGCGGAAAACGAGACGAGTCCGACGAACTCTCTGTCATCTCATCACGAAGACTAAGAGAGAAATTGCCAGTGTCTTACAAAGAAAACAGCGAATCTTCAGGTCTTGAAAGTGACACAGAAGAACGCAGCTCTTTTGAGCAGAACAGATCCTCCAACTTTCCAAAATTCACTCACAGAAATGAACCGGCATCTTCAAGGCATGCACATTCATTTGGAAGCAAAGGGAAACATAATGTCGAACGTTCAGGGCAACAGAATTTACTTGGAAGCAAAGGGAAAACAGCAAATAACGATGATGCCACATCTTCAGGGGATGAAGATTTGCTTGGAAGCAAAAGGAAACCAGAAAACTATAAGCTGGCAAGAAGAAGTGACAGTGCTAAGAAAGATGGTGACAATGGTACGAGTGGAACGTCGGATGTTGATCGTTTCTCCATTGGAAGCCTGAGCAGTCGTGTATCACCAATCAAATTCCATAGAGATCCCTGGAACTGGAAATCAAATTATGAACTTTACTACAGCCAGGTGAGCCCTTTGTAATCGTTTAATAATTTCTGTTTTGTTTTGTGTATTTGTGTTACGGAGAACTGTTAACACCATTTTCATGCATTAGTAGAGATACGGTTTGAAAAGTTTCATGTGCAGTCCATAGAAAATACACGTTAAAAGTTATAATCTTCTTGAAACAAATTGTTAACAGTATCAACAGTTGTGTTGATCAGTATGCAAAGAACAGCCTAGATTTTTTTAAAACTCGTCAGTACCATGCAGTACATCACACTTCACTCCCACCAAATGCAAAGACATTCACTGCCAATTAAGTGGCCTGCCATATGTTTGTCTATTTTCAGAGCTTATGTCAGTGATTTTTCTTCTGTTAAAGCAACGCATGCACACTCAAAAAAATAGTTACCCCCCCTCTTGTCGGTTGAGATGCAACGGACAACCAAGAACGTAAAAAAATACTTGGCGCTTGAAGATTTAAAGTGAAACGTGCTACAATTTTATTTTTAAATTATATTTATTATCAAAATGTTTCCTCACAAAAACCTGTTCTTTCCTCTCTTTTCAGTTCAACAACACACACACACACATGCACGCTTGCTTGCACGCATGCACACACACACACACACACACACACACACACACACACAACAATTTTTTAAAATTTAAAAAAAAAAAAATTCGTGTTTTATGTAGGTATTTTAAATGTGAGTTGTGTGAGTGCGATAATGTTGCTTTTTTCATGTAAAGTGATTTTTTTCTAAATACTTTTAAGAACATTTATTTAGAATATATTTTGTGTGTGAGGTAAACTTACATTTTTTTTTATTATTTTCATGTAAAGCGCAGTGAGTCCTGCTGTGTCAGGAGAATAGCGCTATAGAAGAGTTATTTATTATTATTATAATGATTATTATTAAATGACTTTTTTTTTAAAGCGAGAAACAAGTGATACAGGGACCGACAGAAAACCCAACAACAAAGAGCCTGACAGGAAAAGAGCCAGCAATGTGCCCAGCAAGAAAAGAGCCAGCGTTGAACCCGACAGGAAAAGTGCCAAAGTGTTGACATCGACTGCAAGAAAGGATACTTCAACATTCAGGTAATGAGAGAAATTTGTGTTGGTTTTTGCTTACTAAAGCTTTTTTGTGCTACCTTATGTTACGGAATAGAAGGTGATGCTTTTTCCCTAGACTGTGAGACCCCCGTGTCTCAATATGTGACTAATAAAATACTGAGAAAATATTGTGACAAAATCTGAATATTGTATAAAAAAAATGTTGTGCTACCTTATGTTACGGAATAGAAGGTGATACTTTTTCCCTAGACTGTGAGACCCCCGTTTCTGAATATGTGACTAATAAAATACTGAGAAAATATAGTGACAAGATCTGAATATTGTATGAAAAAAATATGCTACCTTATGTTATGGAATAGGTGATACTTTTCCCCTAGACTGTGAGACCCCTGTGTCTCAATATGTGACTAATAAAATACAGTGGAATCCGCTTAAAAATTTTGGGACCAGGAAAAATATGGAGATAAAGCGAATATAAAACGAACAATGAGATACTGTATACCAATTATGTCAAAAGCAATGACGTCAAAATTAAAGGTTGCAGTTCAAATTCTTTTCCCCTTGTCTGAATCCTACAACTTGACAGTGCACGAGTAAAAGAAATGATTTTGTTTTCTTGAGTGAAACGCCATGCAGGGTCTTTCAATTGACAACAGCTCACCTTCCAACTTCACACTCAACCATGTAAACGTCAAAAGCGTGTTGTCAGTTTGTCTGCCTCTGTTGTTCTCCCTCTCAAAAAGGGGTAAAGAGGAAAAATTAGAGAGAAAAAGGCCAATAAAGCGAAATTTTTCAGCTTTGGCCGTAAAAACGAACAAAATAACACATGCTTAAGAAGAAAAAAATTCCGTTGAGGAAATTGGCCGATTAAGCGGCTTTGGCCGATTATCCGATGGCCAATTAAACGGATTCCACTGTACTGAGAAAATATAGTGACAAAATCTGAATATTAATATGGGGGGGTGCCTCAATTATGGTAAAGTGTGTCTAATAATCTGAAAAAATGCAGATTTTTTTTAGTGTGAATGGGGTTAATGTAGTTATCGTGATTTTTTTTTCCGTGTTGTTTCTTATGATAAGTGTGTTTTTGGTTGTTGTTTTTCTCATATTTTTAACTTCTTTGTGAAGCGCTAAGGAGAATAAGCGTTATAATAATGGTCAATATTATTATTATTATTATTCTCTTGTTGAAGATACCCTTGATGTTCATACCATTTATAGATATATATAAAACCAATTTGAAAATTGATGTTGACGGAAGAGTTGCATGTTTTTTATTTTAGGGAAAAAAATCTCGACACAATGAATTAACAATACAATATGAAATTCAAATTTGACTCATAGAGAGTTATCAGCTTACTTTTTAAATTGGTCTCTGGTTGTCCTTTGAGTCAACTTGGGATGGCCCTGTTTAGCAATGAAATAATGCTTTTCATTCAAATTTCTCTTTCAGTTGGGAGAAACTGGATGAGAACTTGAACAGGAAGAGAAAAGCAACAGATCGAAAGAATGTGAGTACAACATTTTAGTTCATAACATAGGAGCTGTTATTCAGGACTTTTGAAAACTCCCTTCAGCCATTGTGTCAAAAGAAAAATGCAACCAAAAAATATGTTTGGCATAAACAAACTTGATTTTTTTTTTGTCTGTGTGTTAGTTGTCAGTTTTGTGCTCTGTGTATTTTGTGCTTTCTTGACAATTCACAAACATTGTAAAATTTCACAATAGTGGGGATACCGGGGGGGTCTTTTGTATAAATAGTTCCCTCACCTTCTGGAAGTTCTGTGCTTGTAACTTCCTTTAATCTGTCGACTCTGCCTTTTCCCTTTGCTTACTGTCATCTACTATCTTTCTGCCTCACCGGTCCATTCTCCTGCCTTTTTTCACAAAACACTTTCAAAAACATTTCCTCCAGCCGAAGTTGGACTTGCTGGGCCTAACTATTTGTTAGTTAGGCGCATAACGGCAGCATGACGCATCTGCGTTCATAATTAACAGGAAACTGCCTGAGCGATCGAAGAAGAAGAAGAAGAACGTGCAAAAAAATCAAATGTTTGAAATGACTGTAGAAGTATCAGAAGATTTATTTGCTTGAGGGAACTGTGCCGAACTGATGGTACATTACAATAGACTACAATGAACTCAAAGGATAATCTCCTTAAATTTTGAAAACATTTCACTTCGTCAAAGGTTTGCAGGTCTTTTTAAACGGCTCTATATTGGCTTATCATTTGACAATATATTTTTCACATAGGTCATGCCTCTGGTTTAAACGTTTTATTGTCTTTACATAATATGTGGGTGGCGCGCCTCTGGCTGCGACGCGCTCTCCAGGTGGGAGCAACCCAAATTTCACAGAGACACCTCTGTGGCTATAAAGTACATATAATACCTAATATAATACCTAACAAACAAACCTGAAGCAGCAAGAAGCTAAGCTTATGGCATGCTCAGTATAAAAGAAAGTGCATATCAGACAATATTGGTGGATTTAAATAATACATGCTTCAATCAAAATAAACAAAAAACACAAAGCTGAGTGTCAAGATAAAGAAAATCGGAAGAGATCACAATGCCTCTCTCTCTCTGTCTCATTCTTTCTCTCACTGCTCGGGCATAGATGTTTGCTGCTTTCTTATTTGAATTTGTTTATTATTGTTTGATACATACGCTGTAATTTTGTCTATTTCCCCCCTCCCCACTTTTCCTTCATAACACGAGCAGAACTCTCTCTCTCGCTCTCTCTCCCCCTACCCCATCTCTCTCTCTCCCCCCTCTCTCTCTCTCTCCCTCATCCTCTTTCTCTCTCCCTTTTTCATTCTCTGTCGCTCTCTCTTTGTCTCTCTTTCTTTTTCTCCCCTTGTAATTATGAGCTTGCATTTGTCTGCAGAAAGAAGCAATAGATGAATCCTGTGCGGACTCTTTATATGCTGAAACAATAGCCACTGATATGACGTAAGTGTACGTGTTATTCATTTGTGTGGGCACATAAATCTGGCATCCTTGTTCTTGTATATTTAGAAAAGCAGGTTGGAATTTTGATCAAATTTTAACCCTTTCACCACCAGCCAATTTTCAGCAAAAACTTTCCATTAATCTTACCTGGGTAGAGAAAAAAAATCTCTGGGGATTCCTCTGTGACTTAAAGTAAGGCTTATCCTTACCTCCCAAAATAAAGAAAACTAGCGCAACGCCTAGTACCAGTAACGCCTAGTAACGGTTGCCAGTACTGGTAACGCAGAGTACAGCAAATTTGAAGCGATTTGGTAAAGAAACGGTGGAGTTATGCCCCTGTTTCGCGTTGGCGCTGCTCTGAGAGTGATGCTCTCTCCCTAGTAATGGTAACGCCTAGTAACGGTAACGCCAATTACTGGTAACGCTGAGTACAGCAAATTTGAAGCGAGTGTTAAGAAAGGGCAGAGTTAAAAAGCCCCGTTTCCCGTTGGCGCTGCTCTGAGAGTGACGCGCTCTCCCTTTTTCTTCAAATTTGCTGCCAGGCTTTGCCCCAGTGACAGCAAGCCTGACAGCAAATTTGACGCGATTTTGAAAACCGGCGGAGTTATAAGGCCCGTTTTGCATCATGCTGCTGTTATGCGCCTAAGTAATCAATTCACTTTCGGTTTGGCACATCGATAGTCACCGTCCCCAGTCATCTATCTGCCAAATTCGAAGGCAATCGGCCCAGAAACGCCAGAGATACGGGCGCCGAGAGGCCAGCGGATGCGAGTTTCGCGCATTTGCGAAACCGCGCAAATGATACGGCCGCCTCGGTTGCCGTTGCCATCGCCCCGTGAGGGCTCACAGCAAATTTGAAGCGATTCGATCGAAAAACGGCGGAGTTATAAGGCCCGTTTCGTGTTTCAGACAGACACACACACAGACACACACACACACACACACGGACAGTTGGCTTTTTACTATATGATAAGGTCTTTGGATAACAGACCCTGGTTTGATGCCTTTTAGTGACATGGGTGTTAAATCATTGTGGTGCAAAAATGCGACATTGGCGGTGAAAGAATGAAAGATCAAAATGGAGTGAACATTAACCATTTTTTAATTTTTTTTATTTTCAGAATAAAGATGTTAGCGTTGTTTCTTTACTTGTGTTTATAATTTATTGTGCTGTTAATGTATTTATGTATTTTTTAATTTTTGTCACACTTGATAATTTCTTTCTTTATTCAATTGTCATCAAGATACATGTGCTTTGTATAATGTAATAAGAAATAGTTTCTTGTAACATTTTTTATTTCCCTCTCTCATCCCTCCACTCCACAGTTCCTTCTTTCTCTCCCACACCCACACACATGGATCAACGCATGTCCTCAATTACCATAATAATAATAGTATTAATAATAGTAAACATGATAAATCAAACAAACAAACAAAATTGTTGTTTGTATTCGAATCAAATAAATATGATTTTGAAACTATTATAGCTTTTTGTGGACTTTTCTGTGACTAAAATTGTGTTGTCTGTTGAGCAAGAAAAACTTAAACATTTTAGGAAAATTGAACACTGTTCACCAAAATTGTAAAAAAAGAATAATGTATTGAGAACGTTTTGCAGGTCTTTTTATGTTATTTTGTTAATTTGTGCATTATTCTTTTTGTAAAACAAGTCATTGTGACTTCTTTTATTGCTTTTTTAGGGAGAAGGGTGTGTGTGTGTGTGTACGTGTGTTAATCCTAGGTTGCTTTTTTTCTTGCTTTTTATTGTCTGCTTTGTATGCTGTTTTTCTTTCAATGTCATTTTTTCTATAAATATAATATTGTATGCTGATTTCGCGTTCGGGTTTCATAAATATTTACACAGATTTCTTAGAATTATATTTCAGCAAAGAACAGTTAAAACCCTGGACTTAACCCTTTCGCCGCAAACAATTTCATTAACCTTACCTGGGTAGAGAAAAAAAAATCTGTAATATTGGGGATTCCTCTGTGACATATTTAAAGTAAGGCCTATACTTACCTCCCAAAATTAAGAGAATAGGGTCTTTGAATAACAGACCCTGGTTTGATGCCTTTTAGTGACATGGGTGTTAAATCATCGTGGTGCACAAATGTGACGGCGGTGAAAGGGTTAAAGTAGCTGTTACATTCTCAGGCATGAAAGAGTTCCGCTTTTCGCGGAAAATCCGCGTAAATTTGTAAAAACTTCCGTGGAAAAAAAAAAAATCTGCGTAAATGAATGACCGATCTTGCCTTATTCGTATATGTACAAGTCTGTATTTGGCGATTCTCAAACTGGTTAACCGGAAGTCGCTTTAGTTCACTCGCTTCAAAGTTGCGCGAAGGAAGGCGAGATGAGTATCTCTCGCTCACGAAAAGCATCGATGTTAGTTGAAAATGTGTGTGGAAGGCTATTTGAGCCGACGAAATGTTGGGCCCCCCTCCCCGCTGAATAAAATGTTTGACGTGAGGTAGGTGCTTTAAAAAAAAAATTTGGGAATGTTGCATAGCCCCCCCCCCCCCCGTCAACAAAACGTCGGACGATATGTGAAAATCCTGATGGAAGGATTTGTGCTCGGCTGAAAAAAATTTCATTGTTTGAAGCTTGTAAGCTGTCTGCGTTAAAAAAAAATTTTGAGGAACGTTTGCCTCCCTCCGCTCCACAAAACTACCGACGTGAGGTGAAAATCCGGGTGGAAGGGTTTTTCGGACGAAATTTTTTCCTCTTTTTTGATCTCCATCCAATTTCATGCCTGATTCTCTGTGTTTAACAGCAGTGAACTCAGCTGGATTGCTGCCCACAAAAAGCATGAAAAGAAGGCTGGAACGGCAAAGACCTATGGACGGCATGACGCAAACCCGTTCAGCCCAGGTGTGGAGGATGACACCTTGGGCCTGCAGATACTTATGGACAAGGTGAATACACTCTAAACCTATCTCATTCCATAATACCGTATTTTTCTGACTATAAGGCTTGTATAAGGCGCACCCCCCAAATTTTACCCAAATTTCAGATTTTGTTACTATATTTTCTTACTATTTCATCAGTCACATTATAAGGCACAGGGGTCTGAGTCTTTGAAAAAAGTATCGCCTTATAGTCCGAAAAATATGGTAGTTTTTTTTTGTGCTGAGCCATACAATGGTGTTGCTCCCATAACACTCAACTCAACCCCCAACCCACATCCTGGTTAGTCGGGTTGCCGAATCCGAAACCAGAAGACAATGGGAGCAAATGTATGTTAGGCCGTCAGGAGGCAACCATCAGCGGAGACACTGCACTGCTGCTGAGTCACTTTGATGGAGTTCAGTGGGGCCTGTACTGAGCCAACATACCCAGGACACCACCTACTAAGCTCCCTACTGATGACAATATATGTCTAAGGCCGTGTACACACATAAGCGAATATTCCATGCAGAACCTGTGCGCAATCCATACATAAGTGAAACAAAGAAGGGAAAAGATTTGCGCACGTATCCGAATTTCCCCTATATGCATAAACTTTTATTCTTCTTTCTTCCACTTATTTAGGGTTTTCCGTATGGAACTTGCGCGTCTAATGTGAACCCGGCTTTGTGGAGCCAGCAGCGTGAGTGAGTTCCTCCTCCAAGGGCGGACATCTCCCATGAACATACTGATCCCCATGACTTTGAGTCGAACGCACCAAGGGCATAGACTGGATCGGTAATCAAAATAGTGGTCACCGTGAGAGCAGGCGAGTTAGCAAAAGAGCGGCCGCAAATGGAGTAGAAATGCATGTGCCTTTCAATGCCATGTGCTTGCGCCAATAAAATGCGCTTCATTGGCAGATCACTTGTTTCATAATATTGTTGATATTGGCCACTGCAACTTGGGTTATTAACGCCCTTGACAACTAGAGTTAATCCCTTGTTGGTCAGTATCTAAAAGGGCATTCACTCTGGCAAAAGGCAGCCATTCAGTGGCCTAAAATAGGGTTATTGGCAAGAGTTACGCCCTTGTTTGGTCAGTACTCAGGCATCTACCAAAGGCATTCACTCTTGCAAAAGTTGGTCGTTGCAGTAGCCAATAGATATGTCATGTTTTGTCATTTTGCTTTGAAAATATATAAATTGTTCTATCCAAGCAACATTAATTCAACTAAATATTTATCAATCATGACATTTCTTGTGAATTTACCATTTTTAAGACTTAATCAAGTTACTGTATTTTTGTACAGTCTAAAATCCAAAGGCAATACTTTTTTCCTAAACCGAGACCACTGCACCTTATAATGTGACTAATTATATAGTAAGAAAATATAATCACAAAATCTAAATTTTGTGTAAAATTTGGGGGTGCACCTTATAAAGTCTGTAAAATATGGTAATGTCATTTCTGAAAGTGGAGATAAGATGTGGTATGGAGGAGAAGGATCAAAATGTGAGAAAATTCGCTGCCAATCTCTTTCTTTCACTCTTATTGTAGTCTGTTGTGATATAAAAACAAGTGCCTGACTAAACCTCTAGGTTTACAGTATTTTCGTTCTCTGCAGAGCCCAGAGAATTTCAGAAGAGCCAGTTCGGTAGCAGAACAGTCTAGTCCAGAGTTCCACAGCCCTGTGAACATACCCAGTGCTGAAGCAACACCAGATCTGTCCAGAGCAAATTCAGGTAACAGTCTTCAATAAAGCATTTGCTATTTACTACCACTAGTTTTGAGCATTATTCATCTCACACTGATCTAATTTTGTAATATTTTATGTATCAGTATCTGATTTGGCCAGACTGAAAACAATTTGTTGCCACATTTTACATGTGTAAAGCTGATGTTAAGTTTTGAAACTTGATTTTCTTTTATTGAACTAAAATGCAATAAAGATGTACTATAACGATTGTCTACTGTGAAGTATTATGGCCTTTTGTAAAATGGTTTAAAATATATTGTGTATTGTTTTTTATTTACATTTTCTTTAGATTTACATGTTATTGTTGGATAATTAACTTATTGATGAAAGACTTTTGAGCAGTGTTTTATTGATGCTGGTTTTTTTTTCTATCTCCACATTTTCATTTCTTCCTTTAAATATTAGGATCAAAACATTTTATTACTCAAACTAGGATTCAATATTTTATCTTTTAAAAGTCTCTACAAGCATGTTTTGACCTTTCTTGTTTCAAGAGGTTTATAATACATGTAACAAACTGATAATAAAATATGATTTTCTTTAATGAGCAAAGTTTTACATTTGAGTGTCCTTCAACTATTGACCGTACACACAAACGTTAATGACATTTGCCCATTTTGCAGATAAAGACGGGAGAGCAAGTGAAAAGAGTAAGGTAAGAATACTGTTATTTGTTTGCATAAAAACTGTTGTTGCCTGTCTGTTGTTTCCGACAATGACTGCCAGATAGCAGAGGGGGCAGATACTATTCTGGCGGGCTGGGCAAGAATTAGTTTATAGTGGGGATGCCTTGCCCAGGGTACATCTCCACTCTCTCGGCCAAAGGGATTTGAGGACGAGAGTTGTTTTTTTGCATGCGATTTTGGGGAAGCTCCCCAAAAGCCAACCAATCTCTTTGGCTGCAGCACCAGAGCTGGTGCAAGGGCCCCCCTTGTTTGAGAGTCAGTCCTCCACAAAAAAATAAGCTGTACCATGATATTCCAATCCTGTAGAATATTATGTATAGTACAGCTCTTGTTTACTATTGGCCCTTTCTACAGGCTAATGTCAACCGGTGAAAAAGGCTCAGCATAAAAACTACAGTGTAGTAAATATATTTTTAATGCTGCACGGTGTGTGTGATTTTTTTTTGATTTTTTTTCTCAATGTGGTTTTGATCATGAACATGAAATCTTTTCAGGTATCTTTGAACTTGACTGATGATCAGACTCCAAGAACTTCCATTTGTGGAAGTGCTTTCAGTGAACTGTCCGTCATATCCCATCTTAGTTATCGTCTGACATCTTTGCTGTCAGATGTATGTCACTTCAAAGAACAATTCTCTTTTAGGTGTTGATTGCTGTGTTAAAAATTTTAGATTTTGTTTTCATTTGCATTTGCTATTTTTGTCTTCAGTGTTTATGTTATTTTATGCATTTGTATTTCAGAAGAAAACAGTTCTTTTTGTTCAATTGTTTTTGTTTGTTTTTTGAATTGATGTATTTTTTTATTTATTTAGTTTTTGCATTGCAGTGATTGTACTTTTGATTCGATTTCAGTTTGTTGTGTGATAGTAAGCATTTAAAAGAGTAATCTGTTAATAATATAAAGTGCATGTGTAATATTGTTTTCTGTTGATATTATTCATACAAACTATAGTGGTTTTAAATAAAATCGTTCCTTGATTTGCGTTTCACAGCATCAGTTTTTGTTAACTTCTCCGCTTTTGATCCTCAGGGATTGGTCACATACATTTTTCTTCAGAATAATTATTTCTAGTGCTATTGTATTCTTGTAGTTATAATGATCTTTTAAAAAATAATTTTAGGCGTGGTTCATTGGACTTTGTACTGAAGTCTGCAAATTAAATGAGAAAAAACAACTACTTATAATTGTATCATCCAAGAGTAAAACGGGTTATAATAATTTAGAGAGAAGAAATGCAACTTAACAGAAGCAGAAAAGAAAAAGAAAACATTTTGATTAAAGACCAGAATTTTTTTTAATGCTTTTTGGATTAAAAAACAAGCTTTGTTCACAAGGAAGAAAGCTTAAGAAAATATAAACTAGTTTGTATGCCATGGCCAAAAAAACACCCAACCCCCCCAAAAAAAACCTTACAAATTGGGGGTTCATGAATTTTATCATGCAGGTACATTATTATTGAAAATCTGTATTTTGTGTAAAATTTGGGGGGTGCGCCTTATATAAAAAAAAATGGTATAAACATAACCATGTTTAAAAAACAAACTATTCTGTACGTTCCGTTGTACCAAATTACATATTCTGGCCATGGTATTGTTTTCTTGTGACATTTTCAGAGGACCGTGACGGAAGCAGTCAGTTGGCTACAGGCTGAACAAGAACGTTCGCCATTTTCCAATGCGGACATTGTTGGAGGTAGCATTGGGAAAACCAGTCCTGTTAAGCGCCCACACAAAGCAAGCAAGAAACGACAAGCCATGCTCAGTGATGAGGAGGTGGAGGAGGAGGAAGAGGAGGAGAAGGAGGAAATGAGAGGGATGAAAATCCTGGGTTTGATCTCTGGTAAGTCATTTGTTTTTATATTCCTTTTTACATAAGCAGAGCTTCAGATTGTTGGTGCGCCCGCGCCATTCACATGTCATTTTTCAAAATGACGCATGTTACCACCTACGTAATGCGCCTGTTTGGCGCATACCAATTATTAACCATGAGAGATAGAGAGAGAGGGAGAGAGAGAGAGATTTCAGTCTGATTTCTTTTTCTTTTTCCATCAGGTCACATTGTAAGCACAAAAACTTGCGTGGTCTTTTTCTTTTTATAGATCTACAACTAGACTAAATGACTAAACTTGTGGGCTACACTTAAACATCTAAATCTCTTTCTGTCAGACTTGCTGGGTCTATTTCTTAGTTAAGCATGACGCATCTGCGCTCATAATTGACAGGAAACTGTCTGAACGATCGAAGAAGAAGAAGAAGAAGAGGATCAGACGTAGTGTGCTTGATATACCTCTAACATTTTAGAATATGACACTGTTAAAACGGCACAGAACTTGTTTTGCATTCAAACTGTGCTTTTTATGCATGGGGAAAACATTTGGCATGGCATCTCCACAATAAACAGATTTTAGCCTAGCTGTCCAGAATAGCGGCTGCCCCCTTTGCTATCTGGCACTCATAGTTGGAAATGATAGACTGGCATGAAAACTTTCATTTTTGTTTGGATCATAAGTTTGAATACTCAGATATATAACGTAAAATAAAAAGAAAAGAAATGTTTGTGTGGATTTCATGGATAAAGAAAATCAATCAAAAGTTTTGTTAACTTCTTGTGGGATGTTATATCATCATACACATATGATGAAGATTTAAGTTTTCTCATTTCCACAGGCCCATCATCTGTTGTTCGACCAAGCACTCCTATGCTGAAAAGAACTTTTGTATCCTGGCTGTAGTGGTGCAACCACTCTGTGTGTGTGTGTGTGTGTGTGTGTGTGTGTGTGTGTGTGTGTGTGTGTGTGTATGTGCATGGCTCCCAATCGTCCCACAAAACAAGGGGTCCCAGGGATTCCTTCACTTACAGTATAGAGGGTCCTAGAGGCGGGATAGAGGGTCCCAGTGGCATTGCGAATGCTAAAAAAAAAAAAATGTTTATAGTGCATCCCTGGGACCCCCTGCACATTCTTTTATAGGGTCCTTTAGAATTTTAGTACTTCCTAGACCCCCGAATGGGGGTCGCTGGGAGTCCTGTGTGTGTATGTGTGTGACATTTCTTATTTTATTGTTAACTTTATTTTTTTGCATGCGTAATGTCTCTGTCTTCTCTTGTCAGTCTTTCTGTCTCTCTTTCTTGCTGTCAGTCTGTCCCTGTCTACCTGCCTTCTTGTCAGTCTTTCTCTGTCTGTCTCACTTTTTTCTTCTTCCATGTTTGCGCATGCACCATTATGGAAATACCTGTGGGTGGATGAACACTGGGTTCAGAGCAACAACAACAAAGTCAACACACATAACAAACATAGACTTTTTTGTTTTT
>JAGGCT020001150.1:0-25000 GCA_017654935.2 Phymorhynchus buccinoides
TCGTCTCAACGGAAAAACTCCACGTTCAGGCTGTAAGGCCTAGTGCAGAGTGAGAGGGAAAATCCCCTGTACCCAGGTTCGAAGTTGGGTTTACTTGACACAAGGCGAACGCGTTATCTCTGTGCCACTCTACACCTTCCACTCTACACATTTTGGAGAGTTGCACCATTGCAATCAGTATTACCCTTGGCCAGTTGTAGGAAAGTGACACTGTTATCATGCCTGCTTTAACCTTTACCGGACTTCTGGGGTCGCCCACGACCCCTTGACACACAAAACATGTTATATCTCTAAACCAATTTAAGCAATCTTCATGAAATTTCATGACTGTCAAAAACGTAAATGGCTTTAAGTGTGTTAAATTTCATTAATGTGTATAAAATATAAATGACGTAATATGACGCGTAATTTTGATATACCTGTCCGGATGACGGGGGTCTCCCACGACCCCTACTTTAAAGAGCACTGCAGTGCGTTGAGTAGGGGTCGTGGGAGACCCCCGCCATCCGGACAGGGATAAACACCTCAGAATTTGCTCTTTGCTGAGTAGGGGGTCGTGGAAGACCCCCGCCATCGTGTCCGTGCAGTCAAAAGCATGATCCGGTAAAGGTTAACTTAGAATGTAGGGCGAGTCGATGAAAATGCAAGTTTTAAAAATTAAAATAAAAAATGAATCGAGCTATGATTTTGATTTTTCAGGAGAAGATTTATTAATGCATTAAAGACTGGAATACTGATTTCTTCCAATATAATCCTGGAATACTGATTTCTTTTGCCCTTGGAAAGTTCCAGAAACAAATGGTTTCCATAGCAACCACTTTGAATGGGTGGGGGTGAAAGCCTATGTTGCACTTGCAGTACAAAACAGCTTCCGCAGAAATGTTCAGTTGTCTGCAAATTGTGTATTTCTTGAAAACAAATTTATTTTCTGCTTTTACCATTTAAGTTCAAAACTGCATCATGTTTTTTTAATGTTCTGAACCCACTTCTAAAGGGTAATTTTGTCCGGATCACCATGTGATTGAAATTGCAAAAGTTTGTGTGTGCGTGTGTTTCCTGTGTTTTTTGTTTTTTCCCCCTCAGAAAGGGATGCTTTTCTGAAAGTTGGTTGCCATGGAAACTGTTTTATTCTGGAGTTCACCAGGGTATCATACCACCAACATTCCAGTGCAGAGAAGTAAAGTAACAAAAATAACATGATTCTCACTCACAAAGACATCCACCCTCATTCACCAGCACTGTCACTCTCTGATAACACCTCACCCTCGCAGAAACTAATGAAAATGTCAACAAGCAGCAGGAAGGAATGCACCAATACATGCGTACACACGCCCCCCCCCCCCCCTCTCTCTCTCTCTCTCTCTCTCTCTCTCTCTCTCTCTCTCTGTGTGTCTCTCTCTCTCATCAAGATATACAGGATCCCTTATAAAAATATAAAAATAATTTAAGCAACACACTCCACGTACGTAACATGAATGAAAACATTCTTCCTGCCTCATTCAGCATAATAGTGTTGGGGCCAGCTGAACTAGACCTGGCTGGCTGGGTCATTAGTAGATTACTTTTTTTCCTCTTCCTGCCTCATTCAGCATAATAGCGTTGGGGCCGGCTGAACCAGCCCTGGCTGGCTGGGTCATTAGTAGATTATTTGTTTCCAATCTTTGAATCTCGGCCATTACAGTATCAAAAAGTTAATCTGTGGGTTTTCCATGGAAGAGGAGGAGGAGCATGTGTTGGTAGGGCGGGTGGGACCGGTGTCTCTGCATGGGTCCCAGCAGCACCTTAATTTTGGGGTTTCTTGTTCATTTTAAATTATGCCCAATCTGTGAGTTTGCCAGTTTCATGAAATTATTAGGAACTTTATAGTCACAGAGGCGTCTGTGAAATTCGGGTTGCTCCCACCTGCAGCCAGAGGCGCGCCATCCAATTTAAAAAAAATTGCATGCGATTTTTGTGACTGATGATCGAGGAAGGAAAGGGGGTGGTGGTAAATTTTGACCAAATGACAACTTTTTCGTTGCCACTGGGTTTAACGTATGCTAAGTGCATGGGCACACGAGACCTCGGTTTATCGTCTCATCCGAAAGACTCCACGTTCAGACCGTAAGGCCTAGTGTAAAATGAGAGGAAAAATCCCCTGTACCCAGGTTCGAACTCGGGTTTACTTGACACGAGGCGAACGCGCTACTACTGTGCCATTCTGCACTCCAATGGGCGAAATGACAGTTTAAAACTTGCCATTTGTGCAATTGCTGTGAATGAGAAATATCTTTCATTCATCGACACGCAGGGATATCGAATAGGTTCAAACAAATGAGAAATAGCACATGTAGATTATTTATGAATTATTTTGTACAGACTTCAAATTTAATAAAACATTTGACAAAACTTGTGGCTCAGGCATTCCCCTGAGCAGTATTCAGTATGGGTGGAGGGTTGAACAGGGGTGAAAATACAGTTTAGAGACATTTAGTACTGCTATATCAATTTTAATCAATACCCATGTGAATGGGAATTGACAAAAAAAAGTACATTGTTCATTTCATGAATTTTGCTCATTTCATGAAATAGGCAATTTCACAGACTGGGCGTAACATATATGAATGATGACCTTAAATAATTCTCACAGTTAATACATAATTTCTACTATGATGCCCTGACAGTCCACGAAAAAAAGTCAGTGTATGTTCTTAACTTTTAAAGCCACTTCTCGAAATACACATGTAACAAGGACAATTTATGATTTTTTTAAAAGAGCAATACGGGTAAAGGATTATTTCAAAAAGCTAATCTTCACTCCACATTTGGTTTAGCTTATAAAGTTGATTGTTCTTATGGTTGTATTCAACTTTGAGAAGATTGTCACTGGTGGGTAGATAGACAAACAAAGGAAACAAACTTTCTATACTGAGCCGGACTGAACTATTTTTGTTTGGGCACACATGGAAGTGTTTTGCATGGTTTCCGTAATAAGTCTCTTCAGAGTTTATAAAGGGAGAGAACGCACATTAACCAGGCTTTGCGTAAACACGTGTAGACAAGCGGAATCAATTAACAAGAATCGGAAACAAAATAACTTAATATCGAATAATAATCAATCATTTAAATCAGTAAATAAGATAGCTACGTCTGTGAGGAACAAGATGTTCAGTGGAGAAGGGTCATTCGCGAGAAAACAGCTTGAAAAACATGGATGGACAGAAGGTAATGTTGAGGAATGCCAGTCAACTCGGCCTTTTACCAGGTCGGCCCTGGGTGCAAGTCAACTCGGCCTCAAGCCTTCACAGAGAGAAAGAGAGAGAGACAGGAACATAGAGAGATAAAGAGAGAGAGAGAGAGAGGTACACAAAAAGCATTAAAAGAAACATTATGTCGAGGACGAGTTGGTCGGAAACGAGGCCGATTTGATTTTGACTCATAGTCATAGGGCGAGGCCGAAACACCCCAAAAAGCGGGGCCGAAATGACACGAGGCCGATCTGACCAGTCACCATGTTGAGTCCTCACTCACACAGTCACACTCACAGTCACTCAGA
This sequence comes from Phymorhynchus buccinoides, assembly GCA_017654935.2. Taxonomy (NCBI): domain Eukaryota; kingdom Metazoa; phylum Mollusca; class Gastropoda; order Neogastropoda; family Raphitomidae; genus Phymorhynchus; species Phymorhynchus buccinoides. The sequence goes on from JAGGCT020001150.1 coordinate 3,536, forward strand.
CTCAGTGACTCACAAACTCAGTCACTGTCTTCTTCTTCTGCAGGAGCCCAGTTTTAAAAAATTTCTTCATCTTCCTGGAGATGAACAAGGCCATATATGGCGTTTGAAGTTCAGAAACTTCGATCACGCGAGTCTAGTGCTTCCTCTTTTTGAAAGTTTTTCACTAGTTCCACTAATTCGTAATTGCAGTGTGTTGGATAATCCATAATTTGCATTATATCTTAATTCTTATGCAAATGGATTATCCAACACAGTCACACACACACACACACATACTTTAGTTTTAGTCACTTAATGAAGTGAATCTGGAGTAGACAGCGTGACTGATGCTACTTTCACACACTCAGAGCTCGGACTCGGAGAGAGCAAAAGAAAGCTAGGCTGGGAAACGCTGGAGAGCAGACGGCAGAAGACCAGGCTCTCCATGCTGTACAAAATCAGCATCGGCGCTGTTCACTGTCCCGGCCTACATGCAAAGCTGGTACCACTTCCACATCGGCAACGGCGTGGACACCATCTCCAGTTCCAATGTATCCAGTGCCGCACCAAATATCGGTCAAATTCTTTTCTCCCAAAGAGTGAAAGACCATCAGGGAGTGGAATGACCTGCGGCAGGACACCCTCGACACTTTCACTGCTGACGCCCCCTGTGCGTCAGTGGTGCAGGACCAACAATAATCCATCAAGCGCCCATTCCCCTCCCCCTCCCCCCTCAGCTTCCCCTCCAACCTCTCTGTCCCTTCAATATTAGTTAAGCAGGCGTGTCCTCAGTAATTGAGTAAAGAACAGACCGGCCCCCCATTTTTCAGTCTTTCTTTTTTTCAAAGGAGCCAGAATGGTCAGCATACTGACCGTGGGCCCTGAAGAGCAGAAGAAGGGGAGACCTTGTGTGTGTCATGTCTCTCTCTGTGATTGTCTGTCTGTCTCTCTCTGTCTGTGTCTGTTTCTCTCTCTGAGCAAACACGCACGTACACACACACCTTCAGTATCACTACCCTTGCTGAATTGCTCCCTCCGCCAGCACTGTTCTCTCCTCACACACACAGGTCAGACATACATTTCTTGTCTGATCTCAGTGTCTGTGAAACAAGGCTTAACTGGGGAAGGGAACATTAATACAGACACAGAGATCTTCACCTTGATTCTAACTTCCGTACTTATACTAAGGCAAAAGCTTACAAAGGAAAAAAGTTTGTTGTTTAAGAATGTATTCTGATAGTGTTATTTCAAATTTTGTTAAACAATTGTGACCCAGCACCATGAAAGGGTCATTAAGTGTCAAACTGACCATTCTAAGAAAATTATACATTTGAAGACTTCAGACAATTCTCTTTCTAATGATACAAAAACAAGTCTTGTAAGTTGTATCTTTTTCCGTTCCAGTTATGACCCATATGAGCATTAAAGTTAGTAGGGTGAGCGTCGGCCATTTTGAGAAAATACAGTCTAAACTCTAGCCTAGCTGAAGAAAATGCATTGACCTACTCGTTTTAAAACACTTATAAGACAATTTAGAGATCATATTAAAGAGTATTCTTCATAAATATGAAAGATAAAATGTTAGAGGACAAGAAAATAACCATAACTCAAAACTGACAAAAAATAAAATGTTTGACTTTGCAAACCTGTTGTGAGAAACTAGCCCAGCGACTTAATGTCCCTTTCGTGGTGCTTGGTCACAAATGTCATTTCAAAGATTATAAAGTTCGGATATTTTACCAATTATTGTAAATTTTTGTCTTTGTTTGTTGACATCAGGAGCTGGCCTGGGGAAGAGCCAGCAAGGAATGAATCAGGCCATCCGTGTGAAGATCAAACAGGACACCACAGGGGTCAGTCTCCTTTATTACAGTTGTTAATTAGTTTAGTAATTAGTATACTGCATACACTGGAAGTAAGATGCATGGCAAATCTAAAACCTATTTAGCTCTTACTGGCCCAGTAGAATGTGTGGGCAGAACTTCTTCTTCGGGCGGTCGATAAATAATTAAATGTGTCAGAACTAAATCCCCCTCCTTTCTTCAGTTTCATTCTTGTCAACTCTCTATCCCCGTGGGGATACCGGGGGGTCTTTTGTATAAATAGTTCCACCACCTTCTGGAAGTTCTGTGCTTGTAACTTCCTGTAATCTGTCACTCTCTTTGACTCTGCCTTTTCCCTTTGCTAACTGTCATCTACTGTCTTTCTGCCTTACTGGTCCATTCTCCTGCCTTTTTTCACAAAACACTTTCAAAAACATTTCCTCCAGCCGAAGTCGGACTTGCTGGGCCTAACTATTATTTAGTTAAGTGCATGACGGCAGCATGACGCATCTACACTCATAATTGACAGGAAACTGTCTGAGCGATCGAAGAAGTAGGACACTCTCTGTCTAGACCAAAGCCCTGAAGATAGTACAAAATATTCATAGCGATTGCACCTGACACATTAGTTCATGAATATTTTAATACTAATAATAGCCTCGATTAATACTTGAACCTGGGTACAGGGGATTTTTCCTCTCACTTTACACTAGGCCTTGCGGTCTGAACGTGGAGTCTTTCGGATGAGACGATAAACCGAGGTTCCGTGTGCCCGTGCACAGTGGCAACGAAAAAGTTGTCATTTGGTCAAAATTTACCCCCCTCCCTTTCCAGTTTCCTTCCTCATCAGTCACACAAAAATTGCATGCAAATTTTTGTATAAAAAATTGGGTGGCGCGTCTCTGGCTGCAATGCGCTCTCCAGGTGGGAGCAACCCGAATCTCACAGAGATGCCTCTGTGACTATAAAGTACCTAATACCTAATAATACCTACAATAATAATGCCTAATACCTAATTCAGTTGTTCCAAAATGATGATTATGATGTTAGCCCCTTGACTGCCAGAGAAAATTAAAGAAAAATAATCATTGTACAAATCATGACATGAAAAAGACAAATGATACAGGCACGAGCCAATCTGGCAAAATGGTCTGGGGATATAACTCTCTTGACTGTTGGAGCAAAAACCAGAATATCAGAGTTATTCCTCTTCACCTGATGACATCAATGATCATCAGTGATGTCATCAAGTCAGTGCGTGATACGTTATATGGCAGTCAAGGAGAATATTATGTTGATTTTTGTAATGATTGCTTGTTTGACAGGTGGGTCATGACCCTGCAAAAGAGTTCACCGATTTATGGTTTGAGCGTCTGTACAACAAAGCCGCTGCCAACTTGGTCGTCAAGAAAGTGAAGGTGGGTGTCAGGTCAAGTCAAGTGAACAAAACTTATATTTTTTCAATTCAAAGAAATTAAATGCAGGTACAGACACGTAAACATCACAAATCACCTTGGCTTAAGGCTGTATAAAGTGTATTGTGTCAGACCAATTGACATAGGCTAGAACACCAAGGTTACATCAAAATGTTATGCTCTGCATAGTTATGCAGGGATTGTCTTTAGCCATGGCAAGCTCCTAGCATAACATCATCAGTCTAAAAAAAATCCTCCGAACTCGGAGTGTGGCTGCCCACATGGCGGGGTAATCAAAAATGGTCACACACGTAATGTTCTCATCCCTATCTCAGTATCTGATGCATTTGTACCATAGTGTTCATGTGCTTTGGCTGTTGGGATGATCCCTGGAGTCTTTTAGCCATGGTACGACAACAACAAACATTACAATAAAACACATTAAGCATTACTCAAGGGGAGGTTATCATCACATATGTGGGAAATTATTTTGAATGTGGTCACCACTTCAGGATTGGGAAGATTCAGAGAACGTTGAAACGTGTCATTTCAGGATTGAGAGAATGTTTTACTGTCACCCATACAGAGATGGTGCTAGAAATTTTCACTTTAGGCCATTTGGCCTAAACAGCCACAAAACCTTAGGCCAATTTCAACAATTTTAGGCCCTGTCACTCGGTCAACATAAACTCTCAATCAGTCAATGACAATGAATTTGATTTGTTTTTTTAACTGTCAGATCACTTCATTTTTTTTCTCTCAGATTCTCTCGCTTATAAGCTTTGTCTTCTTTTTGGGAGGCATTTCAATCAAAAACCAGTCAAAACACTGACGCTAAAGGACGACAAGATCACACAGACTCACACTACGGTGTGGCAAACGTCCGCCATAAGCAGCAAGGGAAGCAACTCTCACGAGGCAATTGGCCTTGTGCTAGCAAAATCATGACACAACAAAGTTAGCTTTTTTATCTCGGTCACACGCGGTGCAAGCAAACTTTGTTTCACTTCGTTGTTCATAAAAAAAACGGACATACTCGTGCCGATTTGGTAATCAAACCTTCGGCCCACTGGGCCGACAGGACGGTTGACTTTTAGGACATTTTTGGTAATTTTCGGCAAATCGCCGAAGGCCGACGGCAAGCAACAACCCTGCCCATAGTAATATAACGTTTTTAAAATCTGTCAGATCACAAGCATTACCCCTTTCTAAATATTGCTTGGTAACTCTGAAAACCTGAAGATTTGATCCTTAACTTTGAACATTTTGTTTCGATGCTAATAAACCCCCATATTTATGACTTTGGCGTTTGTCACGGCTGGTGTGTTTGCAGGGAGGTGTGACGATTGACAAAAAGGAAACCACTCCCAAACAGCGGTCTGACGCTGCCAAGACAGCGCTCTACGGCAACTTTGTCAGGGTAAGCTCTTTGTGCATGTGAGCGAGTGTGTGAGGGCTTACATGCATGTGCGTTGGGATGGCTTACTGAGTTACTCTATTGGATACTTTGAATGACTTCTGACTGGGCATCAGACTTGTGAGTGTGGAAGGGGATTTGTTTTTCCTTGACCCTTAGAAGATGCCCTAACCCTTCACCAGATTGGATTGAAATCTGCTCATAATATTTTTTTAAGTTATATATGAGAAACAGAGAAACAAAGGTTGAAACAGGGTCGAGATTCTCTAGACAACGGTCGCCACGCGAATAACGCTTACGCCAAACAGGGCCTAAGAAACACTTTAGAAAACGTTTGCGGAAGAATATTACAAGCTCTTGTCTGATTGGTCCCAAAAAATTATTATTTTAAACAAACTTTAATGGACCAATCAACGACAAGAAACGTATTCACCCCCTACTAGTTCCGGATAGTTCGCCGCTTGCTCGGTGTTTGCCAAGAACAAAACGCCACGCGAACTATCGGCAAACGAAGGGTGTTTCTTGGACCGTTTTCGCCAATTTGAGCCCTTGTGAAACGGCCCCCGGAACTTCCTCTGCAGAAGTTACTGTCTTCTTCTTCTGATTAGGGACATTTTTTTCTGTCCTACCTCCAAAGCCTTCATTCATATTTTATCAGATAAGAATTGAATGACTGTTTTTTGTGTAAGAGAGAGTTGCAATATTGTGTTCTGGTTCTGGTTCAGTACGCCACAGATGCCACTTCGGATGATAAATCACAACGGAAATTGAAAAATTTAAATTCTGAATTGTGACTAGCATTCCTGTATTGTATACATGCATTAGGTTTGAGATGACTTTGGATTATGAGAAGATTTGAATGACTTGTTTGTGTATACAATGTTAACTCATTGAAGTCGTTCCGGCCATATATGTCCAGAATTAATGTCAATTTGATGCATTTTCTTCAAGGGAAGTAAACCTTTGTGCACACCATACCTTGGACATTTCTAAACTCGCTTCGCTTCCATAGACCACAATTTTGCCTCTGACTTTGCTTTTGTAGTAGTTTGTTGTGGGGAAACCAATCGGTGTAGAGTTTTTCTATATAAAGTCTCTATATAAAAAAGTCTGATCTACCACTTCCCTATGTCTAAACCTGAAGTAAAAACCTGTAATCTTCTTTCATTTCTCCTTTTGTTTATGTACGTTTTGATAGTGTGCATGGCTGGAGTGATTTGTGATTTTTTTTAATAATTGAAAATCGTTCCGATGTGAATTAGTTAATTCTTACACCTACAGGGTTCGCAGGGGCCTTACCAGTCCTTATAAGTCTTGACCAATTGAAATCTCCAAGTAAGGCCTTACAAGTGCTTACATTCACTTCAAGGTCCTTACAAGTCCTGACAGCTGCCAAAAACTGCCCTGAGCAGCCAGACCATACTCAAAATAGATTGCAGAAGCAGCACTTTTACACTTGAGAAACATCGCTCAGCACCTACTCCACCTTACCCCCCTTCCCGTTTCAACTGACCGCTTAGCAGACGAACGATGCACCGCGAGTTGTCAAGAGAAATTGGACTGAAATCTTGTTCTTTATCTTGGTGTCGTTTTGCGAGAAAACGCGTATATCTGTGTCACTGTCAGCCATAGTTTTTGTATCTGCTTAGACATTGTTCACAATGCTGGGAAAGTGTTCCTTTCATTTCAAGATCGTTGGCTAAAAGATGGACATTATCCATAGGCCTACAGGTCCTTACTTGGGGATAGCTGAAAGCCCTGGGAACCCTGACCTACAGATATGCATCACAAAATGTAGCAAATTTTTTACCTGACGCAGTTTTTTCATGTTTGTTTTAAATTATAGAGAGAGAGCCCCTATAATATCCAGGTGACCCTGTAAAACTCTAGTCATATTCTATGCGCTGATTCTGACACCCCCCCCCCCCCCCTGATTTCTAATTAATGCTGGTGTAAGAGAGAGTTGCTTTTTCTTTTCTTTTTTAAGTATGACTAGCATTCCTGTATTGTAAGGTAATAGGCCCGAGACGGCTTCAGCTTAGGGCTGATCGGGGGTTAATAGACGATTTTCTGAAAAAAATAGGGGTGAGCACTGTCGCAGTCAAATAAGTCACTCAGTCAAATAAATCGCCCGCTACTATTGGAGTGTGTATTTGCGACAACCAGAAATTTCAATTTTTCTGTACTTGAACCATTTGAACCCTTGAAAAAAGTGAAATTTGTGGTTCATGCTCAATGTCGCAAAATGTCGCAAATACACACTCTCATAGTAGCCGGGCGATTTATTTGACTGAGCGACTTTTTTGGCTGCGACAAGCACTTCGTGAAAATTAGAGTTGTTTACCTCCATTACTCGGTCAATACCATAGCAACAATGCACCAATGGTGTCGAAGCTTGAAACCGCAGGATGCAAGTCAGCGACTTGCAAACATTTTTAGAAAAATTAGGGGTGGCCAGTGGCCACAAACTGATAAAACTTGCAAAATGTGACGTAAAAATATAAATGACATAAATTTTTAGAACGACGCACGGTGTTCTAAGTGCTGTATGTCTGCTCAAACACACGAGTCGATAGGCTACGACACCTGATGGTAGAGTGACTTCCCCTGTTTGACCGATTGAATTAGGCAAGATCACTCCCACACACCGTGAAATTACTCCCCTTAATTATTTCCGAACAATTCCTATTAACATGATTTGATTTGTTTCAATTTCTTCAGGCTTCACTGCTGGACAACGGAACAGAGACTAAAGTGGAGAGGGAAGGAGGGGGCTCGGACTCGGACAGCTCGGAAGACGAGAAGAATCAGACGCAAAATTCCATATTGTGAGTTGGCATGAACATCTACATTGTTGAAAATCAAGATTGTGAGTTGATATTATTTGGGGACTTTCCTGGTATTGCAGTGCCTCCAGGATCATCCTACTATCTTGATAGTCATTAATATCCCACATGCTCCTGTTCCAGGTTGGAGGATGTTAACCCATAAACGCGTGAAGCGCCTGGAAAAAAATTGCGGTCCATTACCGCAAAGCGCCCGATTTGCACTTGCCAACAAAATATAACCACAGACTTTTCTCAGGCATGAAAGAATTCCACGTTTCGCGGAAAATCCACGGAAATTTGTCAAAACTTCCGTGGAAAAAAAGAAATTCCGATCTTGCCATATTCTTATATCTACAAGTCTCTATTTGGCGATTCTCAAACTGGTTAACCGGAAGTCGCTTTAGCTCACTCGCTTCAATTGTGCGAAGGAAGGCGAACTGAGTAGCTCCCGCTCAACAAAAGTAGCGATGTTAGCTGAAAATGTGTGTGGAAGGCTATTTGTGCCGACCAAATTTTCGGACCCCCTCCTCGCTGAATAAAACTTGTGACGTGAGGTAGGTGAAAAGGTGGTTGAAGTTTTTTTGGGGGGAACGTTGTTTGGGTTTTTTTAGTTTACAGTGTCAAAATTGATCCACTTTTCACGATATGATTTTTTTAACAATAAAAATTTTAGTTGTCCGACGAAGAATTATGGCGTCTGTTGAACGATATCGTAGACGATTACGGCAATTTTGAAGGCTTTTTAGCGAGGTAACTTGTAGAAATTGATCGAAGCTCTTGAAGCCAAAGTCGATGATCTGACACCAAAAATTATCACGAAAGTGGATGCCGTCAGTCAAATGGCTACAGTATAGAAATCACAGAGAAACTGTTGTAGGCTGCACTGTTTGCAAAGCCCATCTTTACAATGGACATTGTTTTGCACAGTTTTATTGCACATAGCTGTAGTAGACTGAATATTCAGTTATCTGGTTCCAAGTTGGGAGCCTTCTTGATTGATTTTTGACTTCTTTTTTTTCTTTTCTTTTTTTGGCACATTTTGCAGTCATGTGACATTTTATTTATTTTTTTAAGTAATCATTACCATGAATTTGAAATTAGTGTTTCTTTTTTGTGTGACTTTTTCAGAGTATCAGGAACATGATAGAAATAATTCAATGCATTTACAGACTAATTTAAAAATTACCTACTGTAGTGAATTGCGCAAGTTATTTCCCTTGACTTGGGATTTCATAGCAAGGTTAGCGTTGGGCGAGTTGGGGGTAAGTGGGTTAACCGGACATTCATTGTGAGTTGGTATTGTACTGGATTTGGGAGTTGGTGTTAAGTAAATGACAATTTAGCAACTTTGTAGTGAAAGTTGATATTGGTTACCTTCCCCAAAGTCGGAGTGTGGCTGCCCACGTGGTGGGGTAGTCAAAAACGGTCACACACGTAACGTAATGTTCTCATCCCTAGCTGATGCATTTGTACCATAGTGTTTAAGTGCTTCGGCTCTTCTGATGATCCCTGGAGTCTTTTAGCCAGGGTACGACAACAACTGTATTGGTTACCCAAAGTAAATAATAATGTATGTGTATAGTGCTTTACCTCAAATAAACCCGAAGCGCTTACAAAAAGGGCGTCCGGTCAACAAGCACGCAACAAATTATACTTACAGCAATCAAGGAGAACAACAGTGGACAGTGACCGACACACTAACACACACACACTAACACTAATAGTAACATAATACATAACCGTGCACGCACACACATAGACTTGCTTTAAGTCCCCATCCATCCCAGTGGGAATACCGGGGGGGTGTCTTTAGTAAAAAAAATAGTTCCCCCACTTTCTTGAATTTCTGTGCTTGTAACTTCCTCTAATCTGCCACTGTCTTTTCCCTTTGCTTTCTATCATCTACTATCTTTCTAACTTATTGGCCCATTCTCCTGCCTTTTTTCCAAATCTTTCAAATAATTTTTTCTCCTTTCAGCTCCTCCGAAAATGTGTCGGCTGTACGCATTGGGGAGACCAATGAAAACTGAAAACCAGACACATACGTACCTTACCCATTATGGCCATATATGGCCTGGGAACGCAGAAGAAGAAGATGTCCCCATCCAAAGAACAGTTTGATTTTCCACGTCGAACTAGAAAGATTGGACAGGGCCGGGATTCGAACCCGGGTGACTCACGCATTGAAATTGGCTGGCGAATGTGTTAACCACTGTGCCATGTTCCTTCTGTGTTGCAGTGCGCTGTCTGATGAGCAGCTGAAGCGCCTCGTGGAGGGACCCAACAAACCGCCACGCTACAGGTTCGCTTCTTCGTTATATTGTCAACTGCAACTTCTTTTATTATGTGGGTTTTCTTCTGTTTCATTTGTTTGTTGTTTTCCTTCCCCAGCTTAACACTCTGGGGGCACGCCCAGTGCCATGTGAACATTTCACAAGGTCTTGGGTGGGAAGATTACGTGTATGGCTGCTTTTAAAGGGCCCCGCCACATGGGCGGCCATACTCCGACTTCAGGGGACTGCTTCAATTTAATTTTTGTATATATGAGCAATATTCACATTTGTGACTGTGAGGGGAGATGATCTGTTGACTGAAAAAGCAATCAGCTATAAGTTATCCTTCTTCACTGGCAGAAATGCGAATATTGCCTATTTACTTGTGCAAGTTGTCAAACTTTTTTCTTTATTTTTTTATATCCCATCTTTTGGGCCATCACCGCTCATTCTGAGTCCCAACTTGCAGCCACACTCCGGCTTGTTCAGGTTGCAGAAAATCTGAAACCAGCATTCGAAGGGGAGCGAATCTATGTTAGGCCGTCACAAGGCAACACACAGAGGGCATAAACTGGAATGCTAATCGAAACTGAGGTCTCCATGAGAGCAGGGCATGAAAGGCCACAAAATCTAAGACATTTCTTCTTTGTGATGATTGATGAAAATGAGGCGGATGATGATGATGCTATGGAGTTCTGTGTCGGTCTGAGACTATGTGACAGGGCTGTATTCTATGCTTCCTTTCATAATGATATCCCTGCGTTAACCAGGCCCGAGAACTACAGACACCTGCAGTGTTGGTCATGAAATTAGAGCAACACTTTCAGAATCACATCCTTTAAGTTTAAGTGGACGAAGCTCGACTGCGTGGTTTCAGTCTTCCCATTGAGCCCATGGACACTCACTCTGGGTAGGAGTCGATCTAGGATCGAAAAAAAAACTCGCCTCTGATGGGATTCGAACCCGAGACCTCCCAGCCAGTAGTCCGCGACTTTAACACTACGCCACAGCGGCTGGTCAGAGGTTAAAAGCTTGAATTAATTTTGAATTTTTTTTTGAAAAGTATTTTTGGTAAAGTGTGTCTGGTTATTCCTGAATGTTTTCACTTATCAGTCAAGTAAAATATAAAGTAGTGTAAATGTTTTGCCATAGACTGAGAATAAGCTACAAATGAGAATTAAATGTGTTTTAAAGACCCTATGATAACTCTTTTAAATAATTCCTGTAAGTCATTCTCCTCGCACTTGCTTGCACACACATTCAGTCTGTCACACACACATAAATATATACGTACACCACACACACTAGTCACACATCTTGCCTAAATAAATCTCCAACCAACTCTCTTCCTAACTTTCATTTCATTCATATATCTTTCCATGTAAACGAACATCATGTTTTACTAACTACAAGGTGCATCATATACGGCGGCCCTTTCAAATTGTACACAAAATTCTGATGTTGTTATCGTAGTTTCTTACTATATTATTTGTTATATAGAGCAGGGGTGTAGTCTTGGGAAAATAATATATCGCCTTATGGTCCTTAAAATATAGCAAATTTCTCTGTTGGCAGGGGACCCAGAATCGGACCAAACAAACTGGCCGAGATCTACGAACAGGAACGTCTCTGGGCAGAAAAGAACACTGCCAGTTCCCCTGCACACAACACAAACCAGCCCACCAAGAATGAAACCATCGAACCTTCCACGTATTCAGCTGCAGAGTCCTGTGAGCCAAAGCGAAAGAAGAAATGCAAGAAACGCAAACGTGAAACTGGCGATGAAGCGGAAAACGTTCAAGAAGTTGAAGATTGTGAAGTAACAGCTTCTTCTGAACCGCGTGAGGATTCCGCAGATATCGTCACGAAGAAAGAGAAGAAGAAGAAGAAGAAAAAGAGACAGGAAGAAGAGAGGAAGGAGAAGGAGAGAGGAGAAAGCGAAGAAGGTGAACCGAGGAGGAAAAAGAAGAAAAGAATGACAGAAGGAGGAAATGAAACGGTTGATCAAGTTTCTGCAAAATGTAGTTCTCCATGTCTTGTTGTTGAAGAAAATTCGTCAGAGGTGAAAAAGCGAAAGAAAACGTCAAAGACTTCCGAAGTTTGCAGGGAGACAGCAGATCCACAAAACGACTGTCAAAATTGTGACGCTGAAAAGTCAAAGCAAAGGTCCAAGTCACCAGCCAACCATAGCAATGCTTCAAACCAACAAACAGAAGAAAACTGTGAGGGTGAAAAACCAAACACGAAGTCTAAATCTTCGGACGATTGTTGCGACAATCCAGATATACAAGAAGACATGCATGAAATCAAAAAGCGAAAGAAAAAGTCAAAGACGAGGCAGTCAGAAGATAGTTATGACGACAGGCCAAACGAACAGACAGATAAGGATTTTGAAGTCAAAAAGCTGAAGAAGAGCTCGAAAAACGATTTTGTTAATGTATGTAGAGACGGTTCAGACTCAAAGACAAATTCAACAGATGAAGAGGTTTGCTCAAACGCTTCAGCAACGCTCGCCAGTGGTGCTGACTCTCCTAGCACGGTTGACGGTGCGCCAAAGAAATCTAAAAAGTCCAAGAAGAAAAAGAAATCCAAAAGTGTTGAATGATCATGATGCACAGATGATGATGTTGCCTGTCTGTCGTTTCCGACAATGACTGCCAGATAGCGGAGGGAGCAGCTGCTATTCCGGTTACAATTTGTTGTTGTTTTTGTGGAGAAGCCTTACTCAGGATACATCCCCACTCTCTCGGCCAAATGGATTTGAGGATGAGAGTCGGTGTTGGGGAAGGTCCCCAAAGGCCAACCAATCCCATTGGCTGCAGCACTAGAACAGATCTGGGATACTGTGGTCCTTATCAAGGGGTGTGTGTACAGCGGTTGTCGGTTTGAGCCTTATCACTCACATGTCAGGGCTCCCAATCGTCCCGCAAAACAAGGGGTCCCAGGGACTCCTTCACTTACGGTCGAGGGTTCTAGAGGAGGGATAGAGGGCCCCAGTGGCATAGCGAATGCTAAAAAGAATTTTTCTAGTGCATCCCTGGGACCCCCTGCACATTCTTTTAGAGGGTCCTGTAGAATTTTAGTGCTTCATAGACCCTGCATGTTTTAGAACATGCTGTGTTTGTCTTCTTTTTGTTGGTGATGTAGGTTCTGTATGTGAAATTATTCTATTTGTCCTATTATTACTTTTATACAAATTTGTTTGTTTAGCTCTCTGTGTGTGTGTTTGATGGGGGAGAGGCGTGGTTGAGGGCGGAGATTTTGAATATGTGTGGGGAAGGGGACGGGGAGGTGTGTGTGAGGGTAGCGTGTGTGTGTGTGTGTGTGAGAGTGGTGTATGTGTGTGTACTTCCAAGTGCTTTATATTGCATTGTAATTTATTTCTTATGATGTATTTACTGTATATTATGCAGGTCTCATTATTTCTTTATGTATTTAACCCTTTCACCGCCAGCCATCTTTGAGCCAAACATTTCCATTAAACTTACTTGGCTACAGGAAAGATTTCGTCTGTAATATTGTGGGATTTCTCTGTGACACATTTAGAAAAGGGTCAATCCTTACTGCCCAAATTTAGGAACACAATATCATTGAATAACAGACCCTGATTAAAAGAGTTTTAGTGACATGGGTGTTAAATCATTGTGGTGCATAAATGCAACATTGGCGGCGAAAGGGTTAAAGACGATAAATTTTGATCGATTGATTGGTATTAGGTATTAGGTATTATTAGGTATTAGTATTAGGTACTTTATAGTCACAGAGGCGACTCTGTGAAAATCGGGTTGCTCCCACCTGGAGAGAGCGTCGCAGCCAGAGGCGCGCCACCCAATTTTATTTTTATTTTTTTTGCATGCGATTTTTGTCACTGATGATTGGGGGGGGAAATTTTGACCAAAGGACAACTTTTTCGTTGCCACTGGGTTTAACGTATGCTAAGTGCATGGGCACACGGGACCTCGGTTTATCGTCTCATCCGAAAGACCCCACGTTCAGACCGTTAAGGCCTAGTGCAGAATGAGAGGAAAAAATCCCCTGTTTGAACTCGGGTTTACTTGACACGAAGCGAACGCGCTACCACTGTGCCACTCTACACCACCTGGTTGTATACTGGTCTCCAAAAGTTAAGGGCCGGCTTCTGTTTTCAGTAGCTTGATATCTATTTATTGTACACTAAGACAACGATGAAGAAAATGGCAAACGTAGGCTACTCAATAACTTTCCTTCCTGTTGCACGTGCCTGAACCAGTTTTGCAGACATTGCAGTACAGCAACAGCGTTTTCAGGTACGCTTAAAATGTGGCAAATTCACGAGAATTTCACGAAAGTTTGGTCTCTTTTCGCTGAAGAATCAGGGCTGATGCAGGTTTCTTGCCTATTGCACGTGCAAGGCATGACTGTAGTGAACACTGCTGAGCAAAAGTTAGACACGAATGTGTATTTAAGGGCGGCAACCAGAGCTCTCAATAAGCATGCCTCCAAGACAGAAGAGAGAAGATCGTTCTTCCGGCCCTTAAATTTTGGAGACCAGTATATTTCCGAGTGATATTTAATTTGATCTTTTCAGTGTTGTATTATATCTTAACTACAAATATCTATAATTTAAAAAAAGATAAGGACCAGTTTTCCTTCACATGTTCACGGGAAAATGGTCTTGAACTCTTTTTTCCTTTTTTTAAACAGTATATAAACTTTGGCCAAAATGGCCGTATTTTGGTATGCTTAAACTTGAAGTTGAGGTAACAGTCTCATCTTAAAAGTGACCCTTTCAACGCTAGCCATTCCTCAGCCAAAATTTACCATTAAGCTTAACCAGGTAGAACAAAGATTCTGTCTGCAATATTGGGGATTCCTCTGCGGCGTGCATAAAATAGGGCCTGTCCTTACCTCACAAAATGAAGAACATAAGGTCACTGGATACCAGACCCTCATTTGATGCCTTTCAGTGACATGGGTGTTAATTGTGGTGCCAAGAGGCGACAGTGGCGATGAAAGGGTTAACGTAAATTGTATCCAAAATTGTCCATTTCTCAACCTGTTTTCTGAAATTGTTCTGAATGTTCTTTTGGATTTGATGTGTTTTTGAAATTATAATTTATGCAAAACATTAATTTCCAAAACTACTATGTACATGAACTGTGATCGTCCAACTTCCCCATCAACTTTTTTGTTTTTTAAAGAGAGACAGTAGGTTCTTCTTCTTCGTTCGCTCAGTTTCCTGTCATATGAGTGCAGATGCGTCATGCTGCCGTTATGCGCCTAACTAATAAATAGTTAGGCCCAGCATGTCCGACTAAGGCTGAAGAAATCTTTGTAAAAAGGCAGGAGAATGGACCAGTGAGATAGAAAAATAGCAGACAGTAAGCAAAGGGAAAAGGCAGAGTCAAAGGGAATGACAGAATTAGAGGAAGTTACAAGCACAGAACTTCCAAAAGGTGGGGGAACTATTAAATATTAAATACAAATTTTGTACAGAAGCCCAACCCCCACCCCGGTATTGGAGAGACAGCAGGTTTGTATCAGAGAGACAGTAGGTTCAAAGTGACTTCTGTTACACACACACACTCACACACGACATATACACATACACACACACATTCTCAAACACACAGTGTAAAACGGGTTAGAGAAAAAATGTTTTTATTATGCAGAAAAAGAATTCATTCATTGAAGACATAAGGGAAAAATGATCAATTAAACGAAAATGGTTTTCTTTTTAAGATCAAACAATAAACTTGTGAGTTACCGAAATTGAAATGTTTTTATTAAAGCTCGACATGCAAGTAACTATATTTTTGTCATTATCTTCACTAAATAAGTAACATGGTAAAGATTAAAAGAAATCGGACCCTTATTTATGCTGATGTTGTAAAGAATATTATATATCATGTGATGGAAAAGAAGTTAATCTTGTTGGCCTCTACTTTCACAATGAGCGACTTAGCTGGCTCTTTTGCCCGTCAGGTGGCATAACGCTCGAGTGGGGCTAATCCTCTCTATATTCTTAGTTGGGGATAAAGAGAGAGAGAGATAGGGAGGAGTCCAACCCTCTCTCTCTCTCTCTCACTACGCCCAACTAAGAATATAGCGTGATAAGCCCCTAGTGGTTTGACTGCCCCCTGGCGGTCAAATAAACGCCATAAGTCGACCATTGTGTGTGTGCGTGTACGAATGTTGAAAGTTGTTCCTCTCACTTGACAAACATTTGAATTACATAATTTCTGTTTCATGGTTTCTGAAAACAAAAGGGGAACATGGATGTTCTCGGTAAAAATTATCTTTCATTTACTAACAAGTTAGTATGAGTTTCCCAAACCAAAACTGAGCAAAATTTGTAAGCCGGTCACCAGGAGCAGGAAAAATAGTAGTAATAAATGAAAATATGAAGAAAAAAACGCAGTTCAATTTGAAATCACTCACAAATTTTTTAAACTACAAATATAAACTGAACCAAACGTGAGGAAAGAAGAAACAAAGGGAAAAGTAAAAATGATTAAAAAAATATGCTTAAAACGGAGACGGGAAAAAAAAATCGCACTGAACCGACCGACCACCAATGAAAATAAGCCCTCAAGGCAACCAACCAATCAGAATGAATTAGCCCCAGAGGCTAACCCATCCCAATCAGAGCTCGTCAGACCCTTTTAAGAGCCAGCCAGCCAGCCAATGAGAGATGAGGTAGCTACCAGGGCCAACCAATCAGAAATGAGTTATAGTCCGCCCCTTGAGAAGCCAAGTCAACCGATAAGACACGAGCTGTGGGGGGGAGGGGGGGATAACAAAAAAATTGCACTAGAAATCTGCACTTAGCTTCAAGTCCAGTCAATGAAATTTTCTCAATGAAAGAAGAATACAGTCAGGGTTCGCTCCCCTTGGACTACTGGTTTCAGATTTCACGACCTGACAAGCCAGGGTGTGGCTGAGCGTTGGGGAATCGGATTAAATGGCATTGGGAGCAACACCACTGCATTACCCAGAATATGGGACAGCAAAAAAACAAAACAAAAAGTCAGGGGTTCCGAAACAGCTAGAATGGACTCAATGCGAAGTGCAGGATTTCAAGTGAAAAACAAATGTTAAATGATCGCAGCCGGGGGTAGAGGTGGGGCATTCTAATTTGGTGGCCAGTCAACCAATGAGAGAAGAGTCGAGGAGTTAGCCGGGGGGCCATCCCATCTGGCGGCCGCCCATGACGTGGATGTGCAGGTGGAAGACGGACTGGGCTCCGTCGCGACCGTCGTTGATGATCGTGCGATAGCCGTTGGTCAGCCCCTTCACCTCCATGGCCACTTTCCGAGCCACGATCAGCAGATGACCCAACAGCTGAAAGTGAAACAACATAGCAAGGCCATATTAACATACTCCCAGCACTCGTGATGACCGTGCGATAACAGTTTAGCTGAAATGTTCTGCTTCCACCCATGTGGTGGCTAAGGTGATTTTTAGGCATCAAAATAGCCTAAAAGCTAAAAAATCTCATGCCTGTTAATATGGGCATAATCTATCATAAACGTTGAGAGAGAGACAGGAGGGTGGGGGCGGGGTGGTAGGGGGTATCCTCAGACAGCACTGCCATACTGAATCCTCCCACCCCTGGAGTCATGATCCCTCAGACAGCATTGCCATACTGAATCCTCCCACCCCTGGAGTCATGATCAGGTGACCTCAGACAGCATTGCCATATTAAATCCTCACACCCCTGGAGTCATGATCAGGTGACCTCAGACAGCATTGCCATACTGAATCCTCCCACCCCTGGAGTCATGATCAGCAGGTGTCCTCAGACAGCATTGCCATACTGAATCCTCCAATCCCTGGAGTCATGATCCCTCAGACAGCATTGCCATACTGAATCCTCCCACCCCTGGTGTCATGATCAGCAGGTGCCCTCAGACAGCATTGCCATACTGAATCATCCCACCCTTGGAGTCATGATCCCTCAGACAGCATTGCCATATTGAATCCTCCCACCCCTGGAGTCATGATCAGCAGGTGACCTCAGACAGCATTGCCATACTGAATCCTTCCACCCCTGGAGTCATGATCAGCAGGTGACATCAGACAGCATTGCCATACTGAATCCTCCCACCCCTAGTCATGATCAGCAGGTGACATCAGACAGCATTGCCATACTGAATCCTCCCACCCCTGGAGTCATGATCCCTCAGACAGCATTGCCATACTGAATCCTCCCACCCCTGGAGTCATGATCAGCAGGTGACATCAGACAGCATTGCCATACTGAATCCTTCCACCCCTGGAGTCATGATCAGCAGATGTCCTCAGACAGCATTGCCATACTGAATCCTCCCACCCCTGGAGTCATGATCCCTCAGACAGCATCGCCATACTGAATCCTCCCACCCCTGGAGTCATGATCAGCAGGTGTCCTCAGACAGCATTGCCATACTGAATCCTTCCACCCCTGGAGTCATGATCAGCAGGTGTCCTCAGACAGCATTGCCATACTGAATCCTCCCACCCCTGGAGTCATGATCAGCCCTCAGACAGCATTGCCATACTGAATCCTCCCACCCCTGGAGTCATGATCAGCAGGTGTCCTCAGACAGCATCACCATACTGAATCTTCCCACCCCTGGAGTCATGATCAGCAGGTGTCCTCAGACAGCATCACCATACTGAATCCTCCCACCCCTGTAGTCATGATCAGCAGGTGTCCTCAGACAACATTGCCACAAGCATGGTATTAATTATAATGAATATGACTAAGGCTGACTTTGATAGGGGGGAAAGTTGATCCTTTGGTTAAAAGAAGTCAAGGTCAATAGTTGTGTCCAGATCCAGCAGTCAACAATTTTCTCTTCATATGTGAAGCACCTTTCTTTAGAATGTTATCCCAAGGTACTAGCCTTCACTGATGCACACACAAGCCCACTAACACTCTCACACATTCAGTCAATCTATGCTTAAAAAAATAGCTAGAAATTACACCCCAAAACTAAGCTTTGTCAAACAGGAAGATTTTGAGCTGGGTTAGAAGTGTTTGATGGTGAAGGACTTAAAGGAGGCAAGAGAAGAAAATTCCAGACAGCTGGGACACCAATATTGAAAGCTGCATCCCCCCCCCCCCCCCCCCCCCCCCCAAAAAAAAAGCTTGACAAACTGTTCACATAGTTTAAGTCGCATCAGCCAAGTCTTGCGACTCCCAACTGACTGGGGAAAGAACCATCAAGGCAAGGAGGGAAAAAGAAATAAACAATTTTCGGATAAAAAAAAACCTAGGGGAGAGCACTTCATGAAAATTAGAGTTGTTTACCTCAATTACTCGGTCAAATACCATAGCAACAATGGCGTCGAAGCTTGAAACCGCAGGATGCCGAGTCGGCGACTTGCAAACACATTTTTAGAAAAATGAGGGGTGGCCAGTGGCCACAAACTGATAGAACTTGCAAAATGTGACGTACAAATATAAATTACATCAATTTTAGAATGACGCACAGCGTTCTAACTTATCTAAGTGCTGTATGTCTAGTCAAACACATGAGGCGAGAGCTGGGGATCTACCTTAAATGGTAGAGTAACTTCCCCTGTCTGACCAATTAGGCAAGATCACTCCCACCCACCATGAAATTACTCCCCTTAATTATTTCCGAACAATTCCTATTAGCGTACCTGTTCATCCTGGTCTTCAGCAGTGGACAGCTGAACAATGGGCTTCCTGGGGATCACCAGGAAATGGACCGGTGCCTGTGGGCTGATGTCATCGAAGGCTATGCACTGCACAAAAACAACGCAATGATCCTAGTTGAGTAGATCTTACTTTGGTAGGCAATCACCTCAATGCAGTACAACAAGAAATTCATAGGGTAAAGTTTTTATTAAGCAATATAAAACTAACACTAGAAAAAAATTGTTTTACTGACAGTTGCACATTTTTGGAATGATTTAACTTTTGATCTAAAATGTGCACAGAAGCATTTCTTATTAATTATTGTATTGTAAGAAAATCCAACCGTAAAAAACTTGACCGCTAAAAATATTAAATATCAAATTGAAAATCAATGGGACTGCTAAAATAGTAAAAAAGCTTGACGGCTCGATTAGTCCCTCTTCTACTAGTACTAGTAGTAGTACAGTGGAACCTCCCTTATAAGACCTTCAAAAATCATCCAGTCTTTAGAAGGGAGGGGTCTTATAAGGGGTGTAATTTTAACACTTACAAAGAAGGGCAATGTCTCAGAGAACTAGGTCTTATATGGGAGGGAGTCTTATAATGGGAGGTCTTATAAGGGAGGTTCCACTGTAGTACATTGGAACCTCCATAAGACCTTCAAAAATCATCCAAAATGAGGTCTTATAAGGGGGGTAATTTTAATACTTACAAAGGACAGTCTCAGAGAAGTAGGTCTTATATGGGAGGGAGTCTTATAATTGGAGGTCTTATAAGGGAGGTCCCACTGTAGTAGCTTTGTCACTAGACGGCCTATCGCCTATGTGATGTGGCATGCGAGCAAAGAATGAATAGGTCGTACGCGGTACAGACCTGCCAAACATTTCAAACCACAACTCGACACAAGCAACGAAAACAAATAATAAAATCACCACTGCTTACTTGATCATCCTCGTAAATAAATTTGGTGGGAATTTCTCTGCGAATGATTTTGCCAAAGATCGTGTCGCCTCCGGCTTTCGCCTCCTGCGCTTTCTCAACTTCGTCAGAAGCCATGCTGGACTGCACTTGCACAGTTGCAGAAGACGCTTACACACACTTACCGACCAATGAAATATGAGCATGCAAGTCAGTGTGTGATTAACCTATTGGTACGGCGTTTGTGCAATGTGCTTCTGAGCTGGAGATGATGAGATTAGCGTCTAATCGCTAGAGGCCTAACTCATTATTTTATACTCTACACATTCACCATTATTTATATTGGAGGATATACACATAGATATGAGTGAACGATAACGAGGCTCCTGAATACTGAGGTTCTGTCCCTTTCTGATTAGGTTTTACACTAGGCTTGTGTCTGTGCGTGCGTGTGTGTGTGTGTGTGTGTGCTTATATATCTGTCATTCTCTCTCTCTCTCTCTCTCTCTCTCTCTCTCTCTCTCTCTCTCTCTCTCTCTCTCTCTCTCTCTCTCTCTCTCTCTCTCTCTCTCTCTCTCTCTCTCTCTCTCTCTCTCTCTCTCTCTCTCTCTCTCTCTCTCTCTCTCTCTCTCTCTCTCTCTCTCACACACATAGATTTTCATCCTTATATATATTAATATGTTATATGTATTAATCCTATCATTGACATGTGGCATGAGTGTAAAGGGGTGTATTATAGGGCTGTCGTGCATTAATTGTGCTTGTTGCACTAGGAATAAATCTGCTCATTTCCTTTTTTGTTTGTTTGTTTTCTTTCCTTTGTGTGTTTAGTGTGTGGAAGGCTGCTGTAGTGTGTATGCTCTTGTTCTATGAAAAGTTGTATTATGCTAATTTGATTTACTGTAATATTTGATTGCTTTGTAATTTATTGCTTGGTTTTGTTGAGGACATGGTGGAAAAAAAAGCACTGTTGCTTATCCATTGATCTTCATTGAAATGTCAAGTTCAGGTCCCCCCCCCCCCCTCTCTCTCTCTGTCTCTCTCTCTCTCTCTCTCTCTCTCTCTCTCTCTCTCTCTCTCTCTCTCTCTCTCTCTCTCTCTCTCTCATTTTCTCTCCCTGTCCGCTTGTGTCACTGTTTGTTTCTGTCTCCCCTTCTCTCTCTTGCAATGTTTCCTTGTCT
>JAGGCT020001151.1:0-2500 GCA_017654935.2 Phymorhynchus buccinoides
CCCGTGTGTATGCGCTTACTTCACACATTTTGAATGTTAATAATTAGTATAGTTAATAATAATAGGTTTGATTTTATTCTTGATGTGTTCAATATAGGGATGTTTTTTTGCATGCTTTATATTACTTTGTATGTGTTTATTTTCGTTTTCCATTTTCTCAGTTTCTTTTATATATGTATTTTGTCCAGAGATGGCTGGATGTGCCTAAAAAAGCATGTTATTGCTTACTCTATTACCCTCTATAAATAAAAGTCAATCAATCAATCAATCTCTCTCTCTCTCACCCCCTCGCTCATCTCAGTCCTCTCTCTCTCAATCTTGCTCTCTCTCTTTTCCTCTCTCTCTCTGCTCTGTCTCTTTCTCTCTCTCTCTCTCTCTCTTCGCGCTACTCTCTCTCTCTCTCGCTCGCTCTCAATTCTGCTCTCCCTCTCTCTTCTCTCTCTAACTAAAATGCCAGTTATAGGGTAAGACGGGGTAAAAAGCCAATTTGCGGGTAAGAAGCCCATGCCAATTATCGCATGAAAAAAAGAAACTTTCTTTCAAAATTTGCCCATGAGACGAAAGATAAATTTCCATTCGGGTAAGACACTTAAAAAGCCCATGGGCGGGTAAGAAGCCCATGCCAATGATCTCATGAAATAAAGAAAACTTCTTTAAAATTTGCCCATGAGCGAAAAGAAAATGTCATTCAAATTTGCAATTTTCTTTATTTCATGAGATAATTGGCGCTGGGCTTCTTACCCGCCCATGGGCTTTTTACCCCATCTTCCCCTATTATGTATATTATGTTGTTGGCTTACCTTGGCTAACAGACTCCAGGGATCGTCCCAACAGCCGGAGCACTTGAACACTGTGATACAAATGTATCAGCTATGATAATCGCACAACTTAATTTCCACAAGGATGAATCAAGTTGTATTGAATTGAATATTGAATTGAATTGTTGTGCTCTGCATAGTTATATGCGGGGATTGTCTTTAGCCATGACAATTTGCCCCTAGCATAACATAATCCCCCTCAGTCTCCCCCCCCCCCCCCCCCCCCCCCCCCCCCCCGATAACTACTGCAGAGCGTAAACGACATTTTGATGTAGCCTTGGTGTTCTAGCCAATGTCAATTGGTCTGACACAGCCTTAAGCCAAGGCGATAAATGCTTCGTGCTTCCATTCAGGGAGTTTGAAAACCGGACACATACGTACCTTATCCATTATGGCCATATTGCCTGGGAAGAAGTACGCGTTAAAATATAATAATTGTGATCATTATTCTTTCCCTTCAATGTTGACCTATCAGTCATGGACACACACGCTTTCTTCTTTTGTTTGTCGACCTCTCAGTTTCCCCGTCATATGAGTGTAGATGCGTCGTGCTGCCGTTATGTGCCTAACAAAGAAATAGTTAAGCCCAGCGTGTCCAATCGTCCATCTTCGGCTGGAGAAAAATGGGATGTGGCTGACGTTTCGTTGTACAATTTGCGCTAAAAGAGCCTCTAGGTCAATTTGCGCTACACTTTTCCTCTGTGCAATTTGCGCTACACTTTTCCTCTGTGCAATTTGCGCTACACTTTTCCTCTATACAATTTGCGCTACACTTTTCCTCTATACAATTTGCGCTACACTTTTCCTCTATACAATTTGCGCTACACTTTTCCTCTATGCAATTTGCGCTACACTTTTCCTCTATACAATTTGCGCTACACGTTTCCTCTATACAATTTGCGCTACACTTTTCCTCTATACAATTTGCGCTACACTTTTCCTCTATACAATTTGCGCTACACTTTTCCTCTATACAATTTGCGCTGCACTTTTCCTCTATACAATTTGCGCTACACTTTTCCTCTATGCAATTTGCGCTACACTTTTCCTCTATGCAATTTGCGCTACACTTTTCCTCTATACAATTTGCGCTACACTTTTCCTCTATGCAATTTGCGCTACACTTTACCTCTATGCAATTTGCGCTACACTTTACCTCTATGCAATTTGCGCTACACTTTTCCTCTATACAATTTGCGCTACACTTTTCCTCTATGCAATTTGCGCTACACTTTTCCTCTATACAATTTGCGCTACACTTTTCCTCTATACAATTTGCGCTACACTTTTCCTCTGTGCAATTTGCGCTACACTTTTCCTCTATGCAATTTGCGCTACACTTTTCCTCTATGCAATTTGCGCTACACTTTTCCTCTATGCAATTTGCGCTACACTTTTCCTCTATGCAATTTGCGCTACACTTTACCTCTATGCAATTTGCGCTACACTTTACCTCTATGCAATTTGCGCTACACTTTACCTCTATGCAATTTGCGCTACACTTTTCCTCTATACAATTTGCGCTACACTTTTCCTCTATGCAATTTGCGCTACACTTTTCCTCTATGCAATTTGCGCTACACTTTTCCTCTATGCAATTTGCGCTACACTTTACCTCTATGCAATTTGCGCTACACTTTTCCTCTATACAATTTGCGCTACACGCTACACTTTTCCTCTAT
>JAGGCT020001151.1:7500-25000 GCA_017654935.2 Phymorhynchus buccinoides
TGCTTTTGTTTCAATTTCTGGTCAGTGCACCTATTTTTCGTTACGTTCGAAATCACTGTTTTGAATTGGTGGACTATGGCCATGTGTGTTGTTTCAGTTAAAAGACATTTTGTATTTTTGCTCTCAGAATGCTTTGTAAAAAGCACTCACTCGTTTGTGGTGCTGCTGTCATGAGAAATAAGTAGCTCCCATGAAATATCTACCTTTCGCATGCGAACTATGACCATCCTAACCCTATCCCTAACCACGGAAAGAACCAAGAAATAGAGCAGGAGGGTGTAAATCTACATATTTGCCGAGAAATCGATGTACAAAGCCATGCACTTAGTTTCGTAAAATTCACAATGGCGGACAAGCAAACAGAGGATTGCCTAATTAATTTATTTCACGAGGTAGAATATTATCTTCACACCGCTATGTCAGATTGTCGCTATTTGAGATACCAATGAAATAAGGATACCTCCCGGCCGCACAGCGCAGCTGAGTACGCCGGTTTGCAAAGTAGTGTCTATCTATAGTAGGCCCTCCATTGTAGGCCTGGGACGGTATTCACGTTGAGATAGCATGAGACTTAGCATCATGCTAACTTAGAAGCTCTTCCAAAAGTCCTATTAAATCCTGTAGGACATTGGAAGAGCTTCTAAGTTAGCATCATGCTAAGTCTCATGCTATCTCGACATGAATACCGTCCCTGGCCACATCTGGCTTAGCATAAACACTTACGAGTCTGTGCGCCGATCCCGATCTCTCTCTCGCCTCGACTATGCTAGATTTCTAGCCTATAAATTTTGTTCCATGTGTGGATAATAATAATAATAATGATAATAATAATAATAATAACAATAATAATAATAATAATAATTAAAATACCGATCTTCAAGATAGGCTGCCAAGAAGTGGGATATAAAATCATAACTTGACATATCATTTGCGTATATCAACCCATAGGTTTAGTGTGTAAATGCACGTGAGAAAAAGGTGTAAGAATACACCGTTGCTATTAGAAACTTGACGTCACAGTTATTGATCTTCACATATCATTATTATCATTACCGTCTTGTCAACGTGAGTTGTACCTACCAAAGCTGGACCCAGAATTTTACACGCTATGCAGTGCTACCCCAAGGATTCATTCAGCGCTGACGACAAAATATAATGCTGGTAGGGCCTACACAACAAAGCCACTCTCAAGAAGATTCATGGCTCGACTGAATCAACAGTGCCACAAACCATTCTGTGCGTGCCACTTGAAACGTCTAGCCGTGGATCTAGGCCTAGGCTACTCAACTCCATGACCAGCCATGTGCGTTGGCATGTTAAGTGTGTACGTTTTATTGTTGATGTTTACAAGTTAAAATAACAGCAATTGTCGTTAGTGCTTCAGTTCATTACATCTGTTTGTGTTTATCTTTATACGTTACATTTTGTCACCACATCTTATGAAGTACATTATTTTGTGTTAAAAGTTTCTATTTTGTCGAACTATATTCTTTGCGCAAGAATGAGTGTTACAGTGTGTGCTGCGACCATTGTTGTGAAAATGAATGCGTTTTCATTTCTCTGCAGATCCGAGCTTGTTTCTTTTTTTTTGCTTTTCTGTCAATACATATCGGTATATATCCGTTATTAGGACTTTGGAATGGGATATTGCTTTTATCCTATCTCAAGAGCCTTGCTGTTTATCACACTTGGTCTTGCTTTTATCCTATCTCAAGAGCCTTGCTGTTTATCACACGAGGTCTTGAGATAGGATCCGACCTCGTGTGATAAACAGCAAGGCTCTTGAGATAGGATCCGACCTCGTGTGATAAACAGCAAGGCTCTTGAGATAGGATAAAAGCAAGATCCTACCACATGCATGAACATACGCGCACACGCACACACACGCACACACACACTCACACACACACACACACACACACACACACGCACACACACACACACACACACACACACACACACACATACAGGCCTGCTGTCAT
Source organism: Phymorhynchus buccinoides (assembly GCA_017654935.2). Classification (NCBI taxonomy): domain Eukaryota; kingdom Metazoa; phylum Mollusca; class Gastropoda; order Neogastropoda; family Raphitomidae; genus Phymorhynchus; species Phymorhynchus buccinoides. Next base: position 9,483 of record JAGGCT020001151.1, read on the forward strand.
TTCATCAAATGCACAGACACTGATATGCACACACACATACACACGCACACAACCACGCTTGTACGCATTACCACTTTGCTGGATTAAATTGGCGGAAGAGATTGATTCAAGTTTTGTTATTGTGGATGAATACATTTCTTACTTCCGCCCGAAATTGATGCGAGCTATGGGTCGTTGATGATCCATTATCCATTAAAAATGTCTTTTGCAGTGCTCTTGCGATAGCTTATGTTTTCTAGTATTTACACTCAATCTATAGACATTTTTATTTTCCTTGGTTTTGTGATCACTTGGATTACTTACATGGTCTATTTTGCTCATGCGAGAGGTTTTTGTTCCACTTAAAGGAATGTTTCCCACTTAACGGCACAACACTCGTTGCAGACAGTCACACGCTGAAAATACGCCATATTAAACTTGGCCTGTCAAATGAACCTATTAATGTGTTTTGTGTCTATTTTGGATGAGTCCAGCACAATCACTACTTAAGTTTCTAAAATAATAGGCATACAGAGCAAAGTGTATTTCATACTGGCAGTGCATTAGAATAATTCATTCAACAAGATCAAACACGCCAGACAACAACAACAAAAGCAACAACCAGCAAAATCACTAGCATGCACTTACGATGTCTAAGGCCACTAGCATCAACACAATGTGAATACCTTAACCAATACACAGACACCGATGCAAACGGTTTCAGCCCTTGAAATGTTGTCTTATTTACTAAAACCAGAAACCCTCCCAAATGACCCAAAGTCCAGAAGCAATACTGGCGATCCTAACAACATCACCGGCCCTGAGAACTCTCACACTCTCTTGAGCTCGCTGTGCCCAGGTGTGGAGCCCCTGCTAGATGACCCCAGCACAGAGGTCACGCTCCGTGCCAACGTGACAGACTGCAGCTCCCTGAACTTCCCCTCCCAGCAGGGGCTGGTGTATGGCAGCTGTCAGGGCTCTCACGCCTTCTGCCTCCTCCACGTTCACCTGGCGCGGCACAGCACAGCGGCAGCTGGACTCAGGCTGGAGTCAGCGTGTGGGTCATCAGCACATCCCTGGGCACTGTATGCCTACCACAGTCCACCCAAGGCCCTCGTGCCCTACGTGTCGTATGCAGATTTTCACGTCACGTGTATGGACTGGTTCAGGAAGCATCCCACGCTTTTATGGAGTTCTAACCACGCCTATGTGTTATATCGTAACAGGCCTCAAGTGAATATGAAATTTCAAGAACACAATTTTCCACCTATGAAAGTGAACAATGTCTCGCAAGGGTTTGGGTTCGTATCAGTACGTACTTTTTGGAACGGTATCTATTTGTCACGGATGGATTACTGGACGACTATTGTTGTTCCTGTGGGACACTTTGTCGCGCTTAGATTCAGGGTGTTTGATCGAAACTGCGAAGCTCAAGCTTACTGCAGAATCTTCCAAAACAGAGTAGGGGTTCGTCCTGATCTCTTAATACATGTGTGCAGGAACAATCACGATTTGCCAGACCAAGTATTCAACGCATCAACTTTAATCATTAATTTTCGCATTCATCAAAGTTACGAAATAACGTACTTCACTGGCCACATACTGTATGTGTTTCATAAATTATACAATGACACATCAGAGAAAGTTCCTCTGGACTGCCGTCAACATGGAGTGTACTTTAACAAAGACTGTTTTCACAACGGGTTTTGCAGATATGGATCAGAGGAGAAAAAGCACTGTCCTGTTCATGATGTTGGGTGCATGAGCTGGGTTCCACCACTGAACGTGTGTGTGCATGTCACTCCACTAGCCCACCCATTTTGGTACAGGCAAACAGACGAATGGTGCAAGGTTCGTGGCGGGAATCTCATAACATTCAAAACTGAATCAGACTTCCAAAATGTCCAAAGGCTAATCAAAAACAAAGTGAGCGAAAATGAACAAGCATATAGACTGATACCAATAGGCTTAAGTGTGGGAGGAAGAGGCCTGACTTTGTTTATGTACAGAATGTTCTTCAGATGGGCCGATAAGACTGTTCTGTACACACAGTTGTTCAAAGACTCCACAAGTGATCGTGTCCCTGGAACTATTTATCAGTCAGGCTGGGTACAGAAGGCTACTGTTCAAACGTCTCATTCTCAAAAAAATAAGGACGTTGCTACAGTGCTTTGTGAATACGAGTCGAAGATTCAGAAGCGTTACGAGCTTAAGCGTATTACATTTTCTCGTTTGACTCTTGATCACACAAGAAACCTGGAGATCTGCCCGGAAGAACATTTAACACAGACATTTTTGGTTTGTGATGTAGAAAGTCGTTGTGGGCAAGATGCACATGTATCTTTGTGTAGTTTTGACTGGTCTGGTCATCATCAAAATGTCACAAATCTTTTGGGAAATGATGTTGCAACTGCAGTCACCATGTTCACGTGCGATGACGAATCAGCATCGGTCCCCTTTGCTGCATTGTGTGATTTTAGGCCTGATTGTTTGGATAAAAGTGACGAATCATTGTGTTGGCATCCTGAGTGCAAACTGAATGAAGAATTTCAATGCACAAATCACCAGTGCATACCTGTACACAATCACTGTAACCAGTATTCTGATTGTTTGGATGATTCTGATGAGACACATCCATGTGAGCATGTTTATTTGCAAGAACATCTGTTGCATTTACATCTCTCTTTGATCACCCTGGATGGCAGAGGTTATTTTACTCAGAAACAGATGAAAACTAGCGAGTCATGTCCAGAGACTCACTACCTTTGCTCGTATGAGCAGCTGTGTCTGCCTGTCTACACCCGGTGTAACGGATACAACGACTGCATCACCAGGGAGGATGAAACAGACTGTGACACTGCCACATGTCCAGGATACTACCGGTGCAGGTCTTCTGCAGTGTGTGTGCACGTGCATCACGTGTGTGACGGCTGGGGTCAGTGTCCACAGCGCGATGATGAATGGCTGTGTGACATGACTTGTCCTGGGGGCTGTCTGTGTCAGGGTCTGTCCTTTGTCTGTCCTCAGCCTTTCTCTGCTCACCTCCACCCCCAGCTTCGTTACATGGACGCTGCAAGGTCAGGGATGACACTGTTTGACCTGATGTCCTGTTTTTATCTGATCCACCTGTCATTGTCCTCTTGCTCTATTGCTTCTTTGAATGCTGCCCGTTTTGTAAACCTGAGATTTCTTGACCTTAGCAAAAATAACATCAAAACGATAAACCTTCCAACAGTTGTAAGCTTATTACCAAATCTACAGGTTCTCTTACTGGCAGATAACCCCTTGAGATTTCTGGAGCAGTACACGACACCTACCATCCATAAATCCGTGAAGAAAATCGACTTGTCCACAACCCACCTGAGAAGATTTGATTCTTATAGTCTTCTGTACCTCCCCAGCCTTGAATCACTGAACCTTTCATTTTCAAATGTACAAGAAATAGGACCAGGGGCTTTTCAGCAAGCACCCAAACTTAAAGAATTAGACCTGAGAGAAAACTCAATCAACAAATTCTCACTGGACATCTTTCAGGGGTTAAATAAAACACCTATGATATTTTCATCAAATTTTCGAATTTGTTGTGATAGAGTGTTGTCTGCTATGTCCAACAGACCATTTTGTAATGCACCATCTCCAATTATATCTTCTTGTGAACACATTCTGTCATCAAAAATGTATTCATTCATATTTTTGGTATTCAGTCTGTTTTCACTATGTGGGGTTTTCTTAAGTGTTATTGCTCAATGCGTTGTGAAAAACCCTTTTCAGGGATGTGTGTCCATTTACCTGTTAAACTTAAAGTTTAGCTACTTTTCCATGGGAATCTATGCCAGCATCATCACAGTTGCTGACAATCTGTACAGTGGAGAGTATCTTCTGCATGAATCTTCATGGACCAACAGCACCACGTGCAAGGTTGCCGGGTTTTTCTCTCTTCTCTCCAGTGAAGTATCTCTTCTTTCTGCCTGGCTCATGTCTCTGTATCACTTCATTGTCCTCTGTTTGCCTTTCAGTTCTTGGAGATTTACGAAAACATCAGCATGCATAGCAGTGGGAATTACTTGGCTTGGGGGATTTATTCTCTCATTAGCACTTCTTCTTCAAAGACGTTCTTCAGTCATTGATCACGGCGTTAGAGGAACCTGCTACCTCATTTTTGTTGAAAGGCAGTATTTTGATGAAAACCCAGTTTCGTTTACTCTCTTAACAGTCTTCAACGCCATTCTGTGCCTGACGATTGGTGCGGGTCAGTTCTGTATCTGCAGGGCGACACCTAGGTACCGAATCACAGCAGACGCGGAGAAAAAGGGGGCGTTACCCTTGCAGCCCTTGGTGACGACAGTCAGCGTCACCGGCTCAGCGTGCTGGCTGTCAGTCACCGTGGGGAGTGTGGTGACCATGGTGACTGAGGAGCCGCACCCAATATGGCTGACTGCGGGGGTCATGGTAACCCCGTTGTGTTCCTCGCTGTACCCGCTGCTGTACTGGTGGAGTTGGATCAGCGAGGAAAGGCAGGAGGAGAGGGAGCGGCGGGTGATGCACACACTGAAGGCTCGCAGTTTGCTGCATAAACAGTAGCCTGTGTGGTGACGATGTATGTTCACAAGCTTATTCATTAGGCAGGGTTCACATTAGATGCGTAAGTTCCGTACGGAAAACCCTAAATAATATAAGTGGAAGAAAGAAGGATAAAAGTTTACGCGTGTAGGGGAAATTCGGACACGTGTGCAAATCTTTTCCCTTCTTTGTTTTACTTATTTATGGATTGCGCACTGGTTTCTGCATGGAATATCTGCTTATGTGTGTACACGGCCTTAGTCTTTGAATTACTAAGACAATCAGTGCTCAGTATGGAGTATTAAGATCACTGTTTTGACCTGTTAGTCTTTTTGTCAGTTTTGAAGTTTACTGAGAATATTGAACCAGTTGTTTCAGAAGTTGGTGATTTTTTAAATTACTGCGTGCAGCGTTACATGATGATGTTACACTTTTTCCCAGCATAGTCTAGAGCCACCATTCACCCTCAGACAAGAGGCTCCTGAAATGTGGAGCGACCTGACCAACGAAGGGGACGGATTCCAAGACCCGCTACAGACTGCTAGCCTTCCATAGGACAGGAACCTGTGAACTTTACTATCCTGTCTTGCGCACTTTCACACACGAATGCAACTACAGGTAGTGTCACCAGTTTAATGAGACGAGGATGATGAGTGATGAAGATTGGTTGATGAACATTGGTGAAATTCTGTAACACAGAAAAACGAATAAACCCAACTAAATAACAATAGCAACTTAAATAACTAAAACTTGAAACAAATAGTAAAACGCCAGGCTGATAACATCTTCAGGTGTTCATGACAACGAACGCAACAAAAAATGAGCGACACTGAGACAGACCATCTCATACTCTATAAGAAAACATATACGGTTTTTGGCCTTACGTTCTTGCCCTTAGACTCTACAAAGGGATAAACATCGTAAAATAAAGAACACAACACTACGTCAATGCAAATGCACTAGTAAATGCATCACTAAAATAGTAGGTAACAACTGAGCTGTACAGTAGTCCGTGGAGGTGACTAAACCTAAACAACACAAAAATACTACTTTATCACTATTGCAAATTTACTGAATAATTTGTTCAGTGACGGCAACTGACCAAAAAAGTAAAGTCCTTCAAAAATGTATGAAATCCTTTTCTCGAGGGAAACAAATTATATCATAACATAGAAGGAAGGCTTAGTAAGAGCAATATAGTAATAATAAAAACTTACTCGATGGTTTTTCCAAGGATGGCTTGGATAAGAACAAGCCACGAAGGCCAGCGCTAAACTACCATGGAGCATGGCGGAAGTTGTGACAAAATGCGAAAATGCAGATTGAATTTTGAACCAAAATAAGGTACACAAAAATACTTGAAAGGTTCAGATCAAACAAAAGGTAAATAAAAAGGGTTTCTTACAGCTTACAGTACAAATATAATTAAAATATTAAAACTGAAAGTTTATGAATACGAAAATAAGTTGAACAAAACACATTACTATCAAATTGCCGTCTCACTAAGCGACCCTATAAACAGAAAATTCCTGGAGACAGGACAATTACAGTTCTTTTGCCAGCTTGTCTGATTGTACATGAAATAGTCTGTTGTGATATAAAGGGTGACTAAAATAAAATGCAATCCACAGAATCGTTATTTATTTTTTTTAATGGTAAAGGTATCTTTTTGATTTTTCAGGTTTATTAAGTGCATGAAAAGTTGCAACAGTTTGCCTTTTTTCTAATATTCCTTGGAGATTACTCCAAATTACAGTTTCCATGGTAACCTTTTTATTTTATAGAAAAGTCGCTTTTTGAGGGGTAAGAACACTTTTGCAGAAAATGTCGATTGTTTGCAAATTGTTTTTAAAGAAAAAAAAATACTATCTGTTTTGCCATGAAAATCAAAATGCAAGACTATCCCAACTTTTTTAGCTCACATATGAATGAAAAGTTTGTCCAGATACAGTAGAAATTGCAATTGCAAACAAAGACATCGAAATTGCAAATGCGTTTTTGAACCTCAAAAAGGGCTTTTAAAAAAAGGGATACAATGTAAACGGTTAACGTCTGGGGCACACGAACAAATCTTGGAAGGACAAACTGTTGTGATATTTCATGCAGTACGTTTGATTTAAAAAATAAATAAAATTAATGCTTGAATATTATTTTTTTAATAACCAGTTTTGTGGTTTGCATTTGTTATGACACCCTATAAGAATAATAATTAAACTCAAAATTATCAAGCAAGAATTGCAGCTTACTTCGTACATAGGTTTCGGCTGCATTGAGCTCCCTTCTTCACTGTCTGTTCTTCATGATCACGGTTTCATTTTGGTGACTTTTCTGTTTACACTTACCAACTATGTTTTTAAAAAAATCCCTCAGAGGCTCTATCAAATCTAGTCATCCAGTCAGATGGAAATGTTTTCAACACATCTTACTTCGTTTGTTTATGCTCACATTTTGTTATAGAGGATGTAGTGAAAATCGTCTTCAGACAGTCATGATTTTTTTGGTTTTTAATTTAAATAAACCGTTCATGCATTATGTAGCCCACCAAGGTGTTGCGTTATTCAGTGACACTATTCCCATTCAGAAGGTTTGCTATATTTCCTCGTTCAATACTAGGGGTTTGAATTAACAAAGAGAAAATAGTTAAAACTTTAAGTGTCTCGTAATAGCTTATTACTTGTCAAACATGTCTGTTTATTTGTACAGCTTCAGTGCTTTGTATTTAAAGACACGGCACGTCACGTGTCGCATTCCCTCTTATTCTAGGAAGATTTCATAAGATTCCTTACTAACCATAAGAAGGAAAACACGTGAAAACCGTGATTTTGACACGTGACGTGCGGGGTCTTTAAAGCCTTTCCTTATGATTTCAATACAAACAGCAGATGGATCTGACAAACAAACTGACCTCTGCTCAGTTGAAGACAGCCATAACTCCTTTGACTGGGTGCTGGCGACAAGAAACACGTGCTACAAGATAGTGAGTGTTGAAACACTTAATAACTTTGGCGCCTTTGAACTGGGTTTAGAAGAAAAAGCCAGATTCTACTGCCTGTCTTCGGGGGGTAGTTTGGCAGCACCAAAACACTACGAAGACTGGCAACGGGTGTTGCATGAAATTGGACGTTCACCAGTATATAACTGTCAGCGAATTATTCTTGGTGTATATGGGCGTAACCTAATAATATCCAACTTATACAGATATATCTTGATCGCCGATGACAATACTGTGCTTTATCATTCAGGCATTGCAAGTGGCTTTAGCTGGACAAGTGAAAAACTGTGCATGCATTTGTATGATAGTCGCACAAGGACGATATCATGCGATTTCAAGCATGAGTCTCAGGCTTTATGCGAGTTCACGCGATACAAACCACTGAAACGAACAACTATCCAGTTTAGGAATAACATTTCCCACGAAAGCTTCTCTCAGGATCACTTTGCTACATGCGAGAATGGTCAAGTGACGTACTCCTTCCTGTTGTGTGGTTCATTCAGCGAATGTAACGAAGATACAGCACGTCTTTGTTCTTTCAACAGTAAACGGCCCACGACAAAGTATCCGGATGAATTGAATGCAGACGTCAAACCGGTTGTTCTGTTCAACTGTGATGATGAAAACACGCAACTGTCATACAGCTTCGTGTGTGACTTCAGGCCAGACTGTGAAGACCAGGCCGATGAATCTCTATGCTCTCATCCTCTTTGCAGTGAACTGGCGTGCAGGGATGGTCGGTGTTTGCCTTTCAACAAACAATGCGATAAGATATCGGACTGTCTGGACGACTCGGATGAAATTAACTGTGATTTTTATAGAGCTTTGAGGAACATGCCGTTTTATTTCGTGACGGCACCAGCACTCATTAACTTCGATGGGATGATGGACTTCGTTCTGCACAAAATGAGACCCGGAGATCTCTGCCCGGAGACTCACTACCGTTGCCCCGGAGACGTCAACGACTGCCTGCCTGTCTACACCCGCTGTAACGGAATGCACGACTGTGTTGGTCATGAAGATGAACAGGGCTGTCAGGGAATGCTGTGTCTAGGCTTCTACCGATGTCGATCCCACACTGTGTGTGTTCACAGTGACCACGTGTGTGATGGATGGCCTCACTGCCCTCTGCACGACGACGAACTGCTGTGTCACGTGACCTGTCCTCAAGGCTGCACGTGCCAAGGTCACGCCTTCCTGTGTCCCCAGTCTTTCCCTGCTCACCTCTTCCCGCAGCTCCGCTACCTGGACGCTGAAGGCTCAGGGATGACGCTGTCTGACTTCAGGGACAACGTCTATCTGATCCGTGTATCTCTACCCAAGTGTTCAATTAAAACTCTGTCAACTGTTGAAATGCACAATGTAAAGTATTTGGATTTATCACACAATAAGATAGAACATGTAAATGTCACAATGTTCGTCTTCTTCAAGCATCTTCAGGAATTGTACCTAGCCATGAACCCCATAATTTCTCTCACTTACGAAGCAGCGTCTGCAACTCATCAAAGTAGCCTGACAAAATTAGACCTTTCCTTAACCAAACTGAAAGCGTTTGACAGTCGGTCGATTTCAATGTTTTTTAAAGTTAGAATTCTGAATCTTTCGTATTCTTTCATCGAAACAATTGGTCCTAACGGGTTTCAGTTTGCATCGCATCTAAAAACGTTGTCAATAGAAGGCAGTCCAGTGAAATTCTTTCCGGCGGACATGTTCAGGGGTCTTACTGAACTTGGTGCCGTTTCTGCGGAAAATTATAAATTCTGCTGTAAAGATTTACTCCCGAGTAATTTCAACGAACACCTTTGCAGCGCTCCGAGGGATGACATCTCATCCTGTGAGGACTTGTTGCGGGAAAACATCTACCGTGCGTTTCTGTGGCTGATCAGCTGTCTGTCTCTGACCGGGAACATGTTTTGTTTGATCGTCCGTCTCCTTACGCAAAAGGGCTCTGTGACTAGCTACAGTCTGTTTGTCAGTAACCTCGGTATGTCTGACTTGCTGATGGGGGTCTACATTGCCATCATCGGAGCAGCTGATGAAAGATACCGGGGCCAGTATCTGTTTCAAGATCACCGATGGGAAAGGAGTGTGACTTGTCGAGTAGCCGGTTTCCTGTCACTTCTATCCATCGAAGTTTCCGCTATCGTCATCTGTCTCATTTCGCTGGACCGTGCAGTCGTCATTCGCTTTCCGTTCGGGAAAATTCGCTTCGAGAGGAACTCGGCTTTACTGGCTTGCGTTTTGACTTGGTTGATCGGTTTGACGTTTGCGTTATTGCCGCTTCTTCCTTTCGCTTCCCACTGGGAGTTCTACAGCCAGACAGGCATCTGTATTCCTCTGCCGGTGACTAGACGACACTTCCCGGGACACCTTTATTCGTTCAGTGTGCTGATCGTTTTTAATTTCGCTTTATTCTTGTTGATCTCGGCTTGCCAGACGTTCATCTACTGGTCCCTGAAGAAGAACACGTTGACGTCGTCAGGCAGCACCAGAGCCTCCCAGGACATGACCGTCGCTCGGAGGCTGGTCGCCGTGGCGGTGACGGACTTCCTGTGCTGGTTCCCCATCGGGCTGTGCGGGTTGCTGGCTCTGCTGGGGGTGCCCATCCCTGGTGAGGTGAACGTGGCCTTCGCCATCTTCCTGCTGCCCCTCAACTCCGCCCTCAACCCCTTCATCTACACCTTCAACGCTGTGGCCGAGAAAAGGAGGAAGCGGAATGAAGCAAATCTGTTGGCATGGATGAACGCCAATGCTGATATGGAAAAACCCCACTGGCTAGCACCATGATGTTGTTGTTGTTGTTGTTGTCGTACCTTGGCTAATAGACTCCAGGGATAATTCAAACATCCAAAGCATTTGAACAGTATGGTACAAATGCATCAGCTAGGGATGAGAACATTACGTATGTGACCGTTGTTGATTACCCTACCACCTTGGGCAGCCACAATTGTTTTTGGAGACTGATGATGTGATGCTAGGAGCTTGTCATGGCTAAAGAAATCCCCTGCATCACTATGCAGAGCATACCAACGTTTTGATGTAGCCTTGGTGTTCTAGCCTATGTCAATTGGTTCGGCATAGCCTTAAGCCAACATTAGGCGACTAGCACTATGATACCCTGATGGGTGTCTTTGAAGGGCTGATCTGGTTTCCCACCTGGTATTACACCACCCATGCAAACGTCTAATAACTCTTAAAAGGTCTATTATCGGCATTGACTTTTTCAGTAACAGTTTGCCTTCCTTGTATAATAAAGCTTGATTAAGTCATGCTTAGTTTTGTTCTGATTCAGAGTCAATTAAAAGACACAAGACAAAAGACAAATACATACTTGGGACATTTTCGGCCAGCTTACTGCTGGCCTTTGTCAACCCATACTGGGCTGGGTATCTTGGAGTTGGGGCTGTTGTTTTTACCTCCTGAGTTGTTGTCAGAGCTGGCTTGATTGAAGTTCAGTATGCTGTTATAGATGGGGGGTAAATCATACCCAAAGTCTCTATTCAAGCTGGATCTCCTTTCTTTGATTTCAATGGCTGCTTTCATTTTTCTTTTAGTGAGGTGTGGTTCAGTGGCCAGAATGTGGGTTTGGAAGTTGTTTGTATGGTGTACTGTGGTGGTGAGAGTTCACAGTATGCTGAGGATGCTCTGGAAGTATGCTCATTTAATCTGATCCTTAATTGCCTTCCTGTTTCCCCAATACAATCCTCACAGCATTCATCACACTGAGTGTGATACATCACACCACTTTTCTGGAATGAATGAAATTCTGCTTAACGTCCTCCGGTCTGGAACAGACACATATAGGACATTAGCAGATATACAGATGGTGGGAACGATGGTAAAGGTCAAGATGTGCCACCCCCCTACATTTCTCTGTTAATTCCATTTTTCCGTTGAACATTTTCAGCTAATTATCTTTGTTCAATAATTAATTGCAGTCATGATAAAGGCTATCTATAGCCCCCCCCCCCCCCCCCCCCATGTATTGCAGTACACCGCGGCATTTGTCACAGTCGTGGTTCATTACGTAAAACAGTACAGATGTGTTTATTGTAATGTGCTATATAACCACTTTTCTTGTCCATGTTTGGTTTGTCTTTCACTTTTGTGACCCGTGAACTGATCGAATTGACAACTCTACTTGAATTAGTGAGGGCACTCGATCGTATCTGTTAGTGTGACAAGGACAGACGTGGGTCATTGCACGTGAAGCCCGAGAAAATATTGATGTGAGGGAAAGGGAAAGCAAACAGAATGATTGAGGGAGGTTCAGGAGGTGATTTGCGACAGTCATCTACTTCATCGGCCCCATCACTCTCTCTGTCTCTCTGTCTCTGTCTCTGTCTCTGTATCTCTCTCTGTCTCTCTCTCTCTCTCTCTCTCTCTCTCTCTCTCTCTCTCTCTCTCTCTCTCTCTCTCTCTCTCTCTCTCTCTCTCTCTCTCTCTCTCTCTCTCTCTCTCTCTCTCTCTCTCTCTCTCTCTCTGTAAGCATGTTCGCTTATTTTCATATGGGTCAAATTAATTCACTTGATTGTATTTGATTTTGATGTAGGGAGTTCCATCCCTTTTTCGTTATTCGTTTTGGTTCTCCCATGATAACGTGTACCCGTTGTATACAGGCCGGTGGCCTTACGATTAATCCGACTTCCGACTTATCTCTCTCTCTCTCTCTCTCTCTCTCTCTCTCTCTCTCTCTCTCTCTCTCTCTCTCTCTCTCTCTCTCTCTCTCTCTCTCTCTCTCTCTCTCTCTCTCTCTCTCTCTCTCTCTCTCTCTCTCTCTCTCTCTCTCTCTCTCTCTCTCTCTCCCCCCTCTCTCCCCCCTCTCTCTCTCTCTCGACAGAAAAGTATAAATCAGTCAAATAAAAGAAGCAAGCAAACACAAGTGTCTGACACACACACAGACAGACACACACACAGACGCACGTGTGCACTGAATGAAGAACATACCACGTGATCCACTTCGTGGGCTGAGGACATGACATCAACCATCTTCACAAAGGCAGCATGATTCATAAAGCAGTTGGCTAACCTGGACCTTAGTCACCCCCCCCCCCCTACGCCACTCATCCCCCTTCAAATGTTTGCATGAGGGATGATGTGTGTGTGTGTGTGTGTGTGTGTGACTAAAGTAGAAAAGCGCCCAGCTGTGTAGTTTAACCCTTTCACCGCCAGCCATATTTCAGCCAAAAATGTCCATTAAATTTACCTCGATAGAGAACAAAATCCATCTGCAGTATTGGGAGTTCTTCTGTGACATAATTACATAAAATACGGTGTACCCTTACTTTCCAAAACTAAGGCAATAGGGTCTTTGCATAATAGACCCCAATTTGATGCCTTTTAGTGACATAGGTGTTAAATCACTGTGGTGCTAATCTGCAACTTTGGCGGCAAAAGGGTTAATTAAACCATAAAGTATTGATTGGATTTCCTGATAGCCTTTACAACTATCACATGACCAAATTAATGGGTCTTGGCTCTGTTGCGCGCCTCTAGCAAATGTGTTATGGTCACCCCCTTATAATAGGTCTAACCATTGGATACTTACGACGACAGAAAGAGAGAGAGAGAGAGAGAGAGAGAGAGAGAGAGAGAGAGAGAGAGAGAGAGAGAGAGAGAGAGAGAGAGAGAGAGAGAGAGAGAGAGAGAGAGAGAGAGAGAGAGAGAGAGAGAGAGAGAGAGAGAGAGAGAGAGAGAGAGAGAGAGAGAGAGTGAGAGAGAGAGTGAGAGAGAGAGAGAGAGAGAGAGAGAGAGAGGGAGGGAGAGAGAGAGAGAGAAGAGAGAGAGAGAGAGAGAGAGAGAGAGAGAGAGAGAAAGAGAGAGAGAGAGAGCGAACGAGAGAGAGAGAGAGAGAGAGGGAGAAAGAGAGAGAGAGAGAGAGAGAGAGAGAGAGAGAGAGAGAGGGGGAGAGAGAGAGAGAGAGAGAGAACACTGAACACTGAAAAAACTTTATTTAGCAAGGTTGAATATTTTAGGCAGTGCCTATTCTTACAGAGAGAGAGACACACATACCACGTGAAGAGAGAGAGAGAGAGAGAGAGAGAGAGAGAGAGAGAGAGAGAGAGAGAGAGAGAGAGAGAGAGAGAGAGAAGAGAGAGATGAGTAGAATTATGAAATAACAATAATATAATAATAATAATAACAACAATAATAATAATAACTAGAGGGCTTATGTTTGTCTTGGCAAACATGACAGTATTCTCCCCTCCCTCAACCATCTTTGCATTTAACCCTTTCACCGCCAGCCATATTTCAGCCAAATATTTCCATTAAATTTACCTGGGTAGAGAACAAAATCCATCTGAAGTATTGTGGATTCTTCTGTGACATATATAAAATAAGGTCTATCCTTAATTCCCAAAACTAAGACAATAGGGTCTTTGGATAATAGACCCCAAGTTGATGCCTTTTAGTGACGTAGGTGTTAAATTACTGTGGTGCTAAAATGCGACTTTGGCGGTGAAAGAGTTAAGGTTAGAACAGATAGCCCAGTGCGGATGAATGTAGAGTTTCTGCAAACCAGTCCTGTGGTCCCCTGGACTGGATAGATTGACTGTTGAATGGGATGTTCAATGATTTTAGTTTCTCTTGCAAAGAGTTAAAATAGTTTTTTGTTTGATTGAAAATCAATTAGATGTTCTATGGTTATCGAGTTACCACAATTACAAAAGATGTTTCTGTATTTTGCAGTAGTGCGAGTTAGTGCGAAGACGGAAAATGAGTGAATTAATGTAGAATGGGACTGGTAAGAACAGTCCCCCCCCCTCTCCCCCCGACAATTTAGGGATCCCAGGAGAGGGCCCGGGCGTATGTTCTCAGCTCCAAGACCAACCCCTGGGAGGCCTCTTTTTAAAAGATCCACCAGATCACGTGTCAAAATCACGTGTTTCACGGGGTTTTCCTCTTATAACTGGAAAAAAATCTTGTTTTGACCAAGTCTGACTCCCATATAAATGGCCCCGAATTGAAACCGACACATCAGTTTAAAGAGCAGCCTCAATTTGAATATGGGGAAATTTGTATGTGGGTCACAGCAACCCAGAAAAAAACAAGGGACTTCATCGTGGTGCGTCACTGGGTCTTTAAGAGTGCTTTTGACCTCCGACGAGGACATGCCTATGTTCAGGGTTTGACCGGACTGACCGGTTGCCGCCTGCTTGGCCGCCCAGTCAGCCCGGTCATTACCAGGGATCCCGCAGTGGCAGGGAATGTGTGTGTGTGTGTGTGTGTGTGTGTGTGTGTGTGTGTGACATTTGAGCTCTGATGACTTTACTTTGATTATGATTGTTGGAGATTCAAATGCAGAGTTGGATCCAGGAGAGTTTGCCGTTGGATTGGTTCCTTTGTATATCTTGGATGGACTGATGAGACTTGCTACTTTTCATGAAATACTGACAATCCGTGCAGCCATTCTCAAGTTATTCAAGATTTTAAATGTGGCATTTTTGGGTCATATTTTGGCCAATCAGCATAATATTTAAATTTCAGCATAAGAATAGTGTCCTTAAAATATTCTGCAAATTTCAGTGATATCAGTGAAATACCATGTATGGAAAACAGTGAAAGTGACACAACCAAATTTACATCAATTTGAATAACGTCCAAACTATTTAACATATCATCACCAAACTCCTTTCCGATCTGGGCCAACATAACGGCTACAATACCCAGTAGTTAAGTTGGTGACGTCACTTCCGGTTCTGGCTATTACGTGAACCAAATGAAAGCTGCAGATTCCTAGCTGGAGCACTTCCAGTTCGTACTTCTGGTTAGGGTTTATAACGCAAATGTTGGACATCTATTGCTAAGTAAATTCTGAAAATATGAAATAATTCGTTCAGCCGCTTTTAAGATAGTCAAGATTGAAATTTCGCCGATTTCGCGGTTTTTCGGCCATATTTTGCCGAAAATTCTGCGAAATCATTTAATATTTCAATAAGGTCCTGCAACTTTTTTTTGCAATATTAGCTAAATCGGACCAAAAAAG